>JBAHVR010000101.1:0-25000 GCA_036898135.1 Oncomelania hupensis
GAAACTAATTTTTCTGTTTTTCCGCTTGACAAATTGAGACTTTAGTCATTTTTGAGGCTCTTATACTCCAAAAGTATTGAACTAAGCTGTCTGAAAAAAATGAGCATGTTCTACACAAATCTATTTGGAATATATGAAAGTTTCAGACAGCTGCTATCAAAATATGTGTGAATTGTGATGACCCAAAGTTGCCCTCCCATGCAATTTTGCGATGGTTTCAATTGTGTTTTTCGTTAAGTTTGTATACTTGCTGACAGCTTTGATTGCTTGATTGTTGCTTTAGGTCCAGCGGACTCTTCCGAGCCAAATCAGGACCGGACAACCCCCAATCCGCATAAAAGATCTGCCGAAACAACCCTAGTGGGAAAATTGAATGCCCTCCACCGGCCAGTCACTTTACAATAAAGACATCCCACGCAGGGGACGGCTGAGGCTTTACCCCACCTACTCGAACCCCCGGTTACAAAAACAAAATAGAATACAAACATCATTATAAATCATCAACAAAACACATACATATAAAATGCCTATAGTGCTAAATAATAACATCATAGGAAGCCCTAGTGACCACCCGGCAGAAAGCGTCCAACACTCCCAAGCTGATCCAACAGACCTCATACACAAACAAGGAGTCTTGTCCAGGTAGAGTTTTCAAGAAAAAAGGTAGGTCATTGATCTAGCGAAGAAGAAGATAGTATAGCAGAGTGATAGGACAGATCAGGAATGGGAAAGAGCAAATGAGGAAGACAGCGACAGTGGGAATTTAAAGCACTAAATTTCCAGAAAGTGGGGATACTATTTATACTGAAACCCCCGGCAATCCAACAGGGGTACTGTTGCCGCAGTGAATTAGTCATGCCTACAAAGGCAAGACAGGTTTTCAACTGGGGCTTTCACTTTTCCCTTTATAGGTTAGAACAATCTACAGTGGCAAGATTGCTCATGACCCCAAGGGGTTTGCTGACAGCAGCCATATGAGATTAGAGGGCTAGAACTATGTGTTTTTTTCTATTCCTGGTTGCTGACAACAGATCCTGAAAAGCTGAAAGGGCTAGGGATAATGATGTGGTACCCACATGCTGCTAAAGTTGCCCTATTTTACAGTTTTGAACAGTCGCGACAAGCGTAAATATACTAAAATATCAATATCTCAGGAACTAATACAGGTATCCACTCACTTTTTTGTGTGGTTTGCTTGTACTTTATTTTCCCTTCAAGACATCACAAAACATACACTCTCACTTCAAAACCAGGTTTTGACTGCCACTACCTACAATAGGTGAATTAAAAAAAAAATTTACAATTGTGTGTAAACAGTTGATAAAACCTTTAAAAATGTCACTCAGAGTTATGGCATCTAGTGATATACCTGGAACTAGTAAATGTATTATCTCATATTGCCATTATTGGAGTTGTGAATAAACTAACCAGCAAAAATATGGATCACAAATCTAACACACCGCCCACCCACCTCCCAAAAACATAACAGTACAGGTACTATGAGATTTCTCTGTTAATTAACAGAAAACCGTTAATTTTGAAGCCCAATGGTCATTTTTTAGATTCTCACAGAACTGGTGAGAAAATTTGGGGATGGAGTGTTGAGGTTTTGTTTTAAGTTATCTTGATCAGACGATTTTTATTTCCGAAGCGTATTATCATCAAATTGCTCAAAGTCAAACAGAAGTTTTAATAATATCAAGCCATTTGAGAACAGCGCTCTTAGTTATTATTCGATACGCTATCGGCTTTGATGTTTTTAAACAAACCGTTTGAGAATTACTGTTCCAGTATACATGTGCCTTCTTGTCATCATCAAAATGTCATTTCGGAAATTAAAACTGAGTGACAAAGCTCTTGCGTGAGATTTTAGACAAGAAAGGAAGTGTCAAAAACTGTTGGAGTTGGAAGTGGGTGGAGGAGTCCATGACACTTTTATTTTCAACCCAACCTTGCTTTAAGTCTTTCCTCTCGGTTACATGTACATTCATGAGCAAGTGTTGAACAGAATTGAGAGACAGCAATTCAGAACATCTACATTTTCAATTTTAGTAAATTCCTTTATAATTATATGAACTACTCAATAAGGACATCTGCTTATGTTCAAATGTACATCAAAACAACCATCAGCACAGCTTCAGTGTCTCTGATTATAAGTTATTGGCCACAAAACAATGTGCTTCTTTTCACAGCCGAGGTGTCAGGAGAGTGATACTTTTTTCAATCAGAAATATTAAAAACATTCAGCTTCGCCCACTGATCCCCTCATGAGGGGTTTTTACCCCATAATCCTCCTGGGGGCCTATGCCAACCCTTAGACCCCAGCTAAATGTTGAGTTCATTTCAATTTTCTCAGATCTCATGCCTGCAGTAGTATCTATCTCTAAAGTGTTTGTGCTTATTTCAAATCCGTCTTTGGAGTTCACCCTGCAGTGATTGCATAAGAATCAGGACCTGTGTGTGTTCAGGTGTGATCTACCTAAAGAATATGGTGATCCAGTTTTGGCGGGAAAAGGGGATAGAGAACCCAGCTGACCCTGTGCCCTTCATCATCCATGAGCAGGACCGCAAACCAATCCGTGACATCATCATTGAGGCCATCATTCATGCTCCAGACCCTGTCAGGTAAGGGTGAATGTTTTGCATTCTGTGTAGTTTTTGAGTTACTAAAGCAAAGTTTACTGGAGAATTCAATGATTCCACCTGTGTTTAGGTAGTACCAGCCTTACTATGTGCAGCGCAACCATGCATAAAAATCGCCAATTTTTAGCATTTTTATCTTGCTCTATCTTGCAATCTGGCAAGCTTTCATTCATGCCGTTTGTATTTTAATAAAGAGTAATTCTTTTACTTTTTATGTGTTCTATTTATTTGTGTGTTAACGTCTGAAATAATGTGTACCACCAAACGAATAGAAGGGTAGCTAACACAGTCTAAAAAGCGAGCGCCGGCCATTTTTAACTACAGCCGAACAGAGCGATATTTCTTGACCGTTTTCAAGCAGTCGACACGCGCTGTTCTAGGCTATTTTTAGTATCAAATTAAAGCGCACAGTGTGAAGAAATAGTTCTTGAATATACCTCGTCTTTTTCATCACTATTTTAGTGTTTTTTTGTATTTTCTCTGAAAAACAACGCAGTTTTTCCAATTTTTTACGAAATCTAGCGTCGGAAAATGTCATTCCTAGCAAAAACCGAAAGATAAATTCATTCTCGTTCCAATGACCTATAAGGTTAATGTATTCATGACCTGTCGACGCGACAACGTGAGATTTAAAAGGTCAGGAGATTTCAATTTGCACCGGTAATGGCGGACGATGTGATGTTAAAGTTCTGGGTCGGATATCAGCTTACAATTACGCGAGTATACACCATTCTGAGTAAAATAAATGCTGTCTCCTGTTCGATTATGCATTGATCAGGTTTAATTGAACTTTGCTGTGGGTTTTTTACAAGAAAGTTGATATAAGTGAGATTGTAGTGGCAATCGAAAATTTGGCTTTAGGCTAAACTAATGCAGTGGCCACATCAGGTGCTTCAATCCAGGGTTCGTACGCTCCTTGAACCTCCTTGAATCTCCTTGAATTTTCGATGTCTTGTTCAAGGGCCCTTGAATCTCCTTGAAAAATGCCAAATTGCCTCAGCTCCTTGAAAACTCCTTGAAATTTCAACCAGTGTATCTATCCACTGCTTGACCTAGAGATTTTATTGTCAAATTTAAAATTTAAAAAACATTGAAAAATAAAAATTTATAAAATAAAAATTAGAATATTATTTGTGTTGTCAACTGTTTGACGATCGTAACTTTTGTCGTCTGCTAATGATAAGGGAAGTAACCTCCACTGGAAATTGTTCATTCCCTTGCTGTCGCGCGCGCATGCTCAGTTGTCGGTTTCCGTACATCCTTCGTTTTTCAGCGCGTGTTTGCTGAATGAATCGGTAAAAATGCCTGGAGGCAATTGTGTGTTTAATCCAGTCAAATGAGCTGAGGAGCAAATCTAAGGAAATAAAGATCTAGCTGGAGAAGATTTCCCGTCAGATTGATGAAGGGATGGAAAAACTAAAATAGCTGAAAATTCATTTATCTGTATTATTAGCCGGTGGTGATACCTCTTTCTGACTTTTTACAGTTCTCTAACTTGTATCTAAGGACAACATGTTTCACAATTTTTATTTGTGTATAGACTCCGTATCTGCATCATCATCATAACTGCAACTTCATCGACATGCAGTATTTATGTGTGTAGATTTCATAATCAATATCAACATCAGTATCACCATCAGATTCATGACTGCAAACAATTTATGGATATCACTGGCCGCTGGGTAAAAGATTTATCCTTTATTTTGACTATTTATCAATTATGTGCATTTACTATTTTTAAAAACTCCTTTAATTTTTGGAAAAACTCCTTGAAATCTCCTTGAAAACTCGTTGAATTTTTTACAACAATTTGAGTATGAACCCTGCATTCCTTCCTGAAGATTTTGAGCTGTAAATCTTTTTTGTATCTTAAATAGTTCAAGAATTATACTTGTTTAACTAATATGCGCGAAATACTCAAATGTGCTTTTCCCCCGACGCCTTCGAAAAATGATTATTTTGTCATTTTTGAGTGGTAATGACTCAAAAATGGTTTTGTTGTACACTCTGAAAAATGATAGGCTTAAACTATGATTAGGTATAAAACTATTCTGAACATTTTATAACATTAACTTGAGAAATTTTTATTTTGTGATGCTTCAAACTTGGCGATTTATCAATTTTACGCAAAAACAACATTTCGGACGATTTTCAAATGCAAATACTTCATGAACCAATAAAGATATCCGTCTCAAATTTTGGATTTCTTCTTTTTAATGTATTCTTTGAAGTAATAAAATTGTTTTTCACTATTTTTGTGTTTGAATTTTTTCTTGGATCTACCTACTGTGTTACACCCATTTTCAGTCGATAGGTAGCTGCTAGCAATGCATCTAGTCGCCCCGTTTGAAGCATCCCACCCAACCCATCCTTCTCTATAGTGGGTTCGCATGCGTGCTGCAGTTACAGACCTGTGCACTTGTACGAAAAAAATCGTATTTGAACCATTATACGACTGGTTTTCACGATCTCACGATTTTTTCGACCCCCCCCCCCCCCCCCCAAAATCTCACGATTTTGCGCTGATTTTGGGCATTATTTCGGTCATAAAACGCTAGCTCGGCGTGAGCCTTTGTCCGATGCGTCGCGCACTGTTATTGGCCTAAGCCTTTGAAATTGTCCAACCAGCGATTAGCTTTAATTCAGCTCCTTACCCGCCATGTCCGGTTTAACCTCATGGTTGGAAAACATGGAGAAGCGAGGAGAAAAGCGTCTACATGAAACTGATGATGAAGAAGAAACTCAGAGTCAGAATGAGAAACAGAAACTGAAAAAGCCGAAAATGGTGTACCAGCAAAGATACAAGCAACTTTATGATAAGGAATTTCCTGTGTGCGCTTCCAAAAAAAGATCGCACTTCGCTTTTTGCAAAGGATGTGTGACTGACATAAATATCGCTCATGGAGGAGCCTCTGACATTAAGAAACACATGAAGTCGGAGAAGCACAAAGCCAACACGAATGAAAAAGAACAAACAACCGATGCTTGAAACAATGTTTGCACCAAAGCTTAAGCTTGAGGAGCAAACCACCCGAGCAGAGGCCACAATGGTCCAAATCATCGCCGAGAACAATCTATCCTTGGCCATCGCCGACCAGTTGACAGCGGCGATACCAAAAATGTTCCCTGATTCGCAAATTGCAGCAAGTGAGTACTTGTATCCCTCACTTTTGTATTTAAAAAAAAAATCATTGGGAAGGAGGCAAAAGGGATGATCAAGGAAAAAGAAAAGCACCATCTGCGCCAGACACGGATTGAAGACTTTTACAAGGCTGTAAAGGAATACTTCTCTGCTGTGTGTGCCTACTTGAGGAAGAACCTCCCCCTCCAAGATCCAGTTCTGCTCAGTGCAGAAGTAGCTGATCCCTCCCAGCAGGAATACTCCACAGGCAGCCTGCTGGAATACTTTCTGGAAAGATTTCCTTGCCTGTAGAGCCATATGATGAAGACCTGCTTGACCTTTTTGCCCAGTACCAGGGCATGGACATTGAAGTGAAAGACAATGAGAGGGCAGATGCCTTTTGGACAAGGCTAGGGAAGGATAATAAGAAGCTTGCCCCTCTGGCAACTACAATGAAGGGAATCATTTGCATTCCAAATTCCAATGCACCATGTGAGCGGCTCTTCAGCATGCTCAGGAAGAATGTGACTGAGCAGAGGGCCTCTCTGCAACAAGACACCACAGAAGCTCTTATGGTGGTCAAGGCCATCCCAGGGTCTTGTCTTGATTCAGAGAGGCAGCTCTCTAGTGAGACCCTTGGCATGCTGAAGAGTGCTCACTACAAAAGAAACCAAGTAAAGAAGTAGGGACCTAGGGTGTCAATGAGAAGTGAGTTGAACAAGTGCTGTGAATGTGTCAAAACAGAGACTACAGATGATTATGCTGAATAAAGGCAGCCTTTATCAGAACTGAAAAGGTTAGGTGTGTGTGTCGTGTTGAAGTCCGAGAAAAAATCTTCTGATTTTTCATCCAGAATCTTCTGATTTTGAAAATCTAGGGTGCACAGGTCTGCAGTGAAATCTGTATTCACCCATGTTTGACCCAGGCTTTGTAATTTTCTGCTGGTCAGTGAATATCCGGTATTGAAAAAATATTTGCGCTGCGAACAGTATGGCTTTCCGCGGAACAAACAAGTTTGACAACGATTTTTCTTCAATGGAAACATGGTTTGTGCGTGTCCTCAGGTCAAACGGGATCACATAACATTGTTCAGCTTGGCGATGCGGTTGATGATAAAGGCGTGAGAAACGCATGGAGGTGGGGATGGGTGGAAAAAGAAGTGGGTGATGAATGACTAGGACAATTTTTGAGGAAGATCTCAAGAAATGGAACGGTCTTTTGTACAATGGGCTAGTCGGAAGTCAAATATGAGCAGTGGAGAACTTGCTGTCTGCTAATAAAAATGTGAGTCACATGGGCTTTGCCCTTCTAGGTTTTCTTGTGTTGATGCATTTCAACTCAGTTTCTGTATCAGAGTGAGCTGAATTAATTTTCGTTTTGCCGCCATGTGTTAACAGGAGATGATCGGGGTGATATATTGGCTCTACCTGTCTGTGTCAAAAAGACAAATGGGACATTTTGTCGACTCCGGATTAGAATCCTCTCTGATTTGCTCTCTAAGAACGAAACTGGTTATTCAGATGCTTTGTCTAAGAATGAAATTCCAGTCTTGCATGATTGTTATTTACGATCGTTTTAAAGGGTTCCGAACAATTTTCCAGTTGATTTATTGTGTGAGTGTGAAAGATGCGCAGTCACCAATATTTCAGTATATTCGTAAAATCTTATCTGCTGTATTATTTTTCTGTGTATAAAATGAAAGTAAATGCTCTGAGACTTTGGAAAGCAGTAATAGATGGGTGTTTTGATCTTGTATATTTTCACAAAATACACATTCATGTACTTTATTCTGATACAGTTTGAAAAATTCAATCTATTTACTTTCAGAAAATGTCCACTTTCCTATACCTGTGACAATTTCCTGGGTGGCAAGAACAAAAAGAAAACCGTTAGGCCTGTTACTTTCTGTCAGATCTTAAAATGGCGTCTTCTAGTATTAAACTAGTATTTTGCTAAATGATGTCGTCTCCGAAGGGTTAAGAAGAAACATGCCCATAAAGCATGTGCATCTTTCTACATGCGCATGAATGGCATCAACAATTCTGCAAACAAGAAATCCTTGATTTTATGTCATTACCGTGAATTTATGTCTTTTGTTCCTCTTAATTCCTCAAATGCACTGTTTTCGTAAGTTGGGCTTTGGTATGAAATTCGGTGTCTGGATTAAGAAAATACATTTGGTGGAAGTGAAGCTACGTTGTGACCGTGTTCATTGTATTCAGAAAGTTCTAAGTAATTAATAAGAACAACTCTCTGGCAGATTTTTTTCCCTTCGGTAAAAGCGTTTGTTGACAACGTGTTTATTTGTGTACGTTTCTTTGGAAATACATTGTATTTCCATTTTTGATGTAAAGGACAACTGTTTGTGTGGGAAAACTATACAGCTGTTAATTGTTCTACATAAAATGAAATTCTACTGCTGCTATCCAAAACAAATTTGTTAGGATTGGGTATGATCTTGTTTAGAGCTACTAAACCTACCAGTACTTGAATGATGTCACATACACAGAGGCGCCAACCAGTACGGATTGACCGTATTTAATTCTGGAGAAGTTGCCGATCATTTATCTTTGTCAGCTGTGCTTCTGTAATGGTTTCTGGTCTCAGAATAGTACTCCTGCACTCACTGAACGTCGCTGTGTTCAACAAGCTGATTTTCATCGTGAATTTAGAGGACTGAAAATAGCCTGTTGTTTCAGAGAGAAGCCTGTCGTTACTTTGTAGTGTCATAGGCTTGGTTTTGCGAGGAAAACACATACTGACAAGTGTTAAAAAATTCTGACAAACGGTTCCGGAAATACTGACAAGAAGTTTAGGGGATTGGCACCTCTGCATACAGATGTCTGTGTCCAAAATTGTCAGTCGAAAGAGGATAATTTTCCCCCAGGGTTTCTGGTTTCCTCTTAAGTTACTGATCTTTGTGACCTTCTTATACATTTCCAGTCCTTAGTTGATTACAACAAAAAACTGCCACTTGCTGTGTTTCAGGGCTCAGCTTTGTATGTGCATCAACCGCATTATCAATTGTGACTTCCCTGGCCGCTGGCCAGAAGCTCCAGAGTTGATGGCCATGTACATCCAGAATGACGACCACACCAAGGGGATGGGAGCCCTCATGTCCATCTATCAGCTGGTCAAAGTTTTTGAGTAAGTTGGGCCTAACTCTCAGGATGCACGTTTCTGAAAAGCAAGTGGTTCATTTTCTATCCACAGTGGAAATATTCTTGATTTGAATTTCTTTATGTGAAATACTTCCTGTTTGTATGCTTTGTGATACCTTAAGTACCCATTTTCAATCTGAAGAATTTCCACTAATAATCACCTTCAACAACGTCCATTTGTTGCTTGCAGTTGGCTTGGTATGGTAGACTACGATAGAATAAAGACAGTACTGCAGTATTATGAAATGCCAGTTAGTTGTAGTCAGTTAGCAGTGGGGCCAATCAGTTTGAGGTGAACATTCATTCTGCATTGTCACTGTGGCATGAAATACATCATGCTTTTACCTAGATATAGGAAAGGAACTGATAACTCTTCTGTTCATTTTCTGTATTGTCTCCCAGTGTTGGGGAAAACAAACTGTTGTCCTATTTTGTACATTGTGAACTAAACTCGGAGGTGCTCTGGGTGCAGGCACAAGCGTGCAGAGGAGAGGCAGGTGATGGACAAAGCTATGGCAGTGTTCCTTCCTATGCTGTACAAGCGAATTTGTGAGTTCATGTCTGACTCCTCTGAGATGTCCGTCCTCCACCAGAAACAAATTCTCAAGATCTTCTACGCCTTTGTACAGGTCAGTCCAGCAAAACATCTTGATCACAGATGCTTGGTAGATAGTAAATTAGACTCAGACTGATTATCATGAAGGCGGTGATCATGATATTAGAATTGTATAATTCATATTGTTGCCCCAAAATCTGTTCTGCGTTTGATTAGACTGTGCTCAACATTTTCTGACCATGGACGGTCAACTACTTAGCATTATTCTGATTCACGTTGGGTTTGCAACATGTATAGAATATGAAAGGGATGTGTTTCATGCAATAAGAAGCACAGAGAACTCGTCTCATTGATTGATACTTCTACAGAGAATGGTGCAGTGTTGGTTTTCTCTCTGCATTGTGTTGGGTTGACCATTGTCTCCTATTCCAAAAAGAGTTTTATGTTGTAGCAGTGTGAAAATAAGACCCAGTTTTGCATTGATTTTGCTTGTTATTCAGAACTTTTTAGCCCTGTAAAGATGTTTTACTCAAAGGTGATACTGTCTGTTGTAGAAGCGCCTTCCTTTGGACATACTGACCAAGGAGGTGTTTACCCTGTGGATGGAAATTGTGGTCCAGATTGTCGACCGGGATGTGCCTGTAGTGAGTGTTTTGTTATGAGCCTTTTTGACACGAATGCATAGCACCTCCCCCACCCCATTCCATCACCCAACCGCACCTCCCCCCACCCCCATCATCCACCCCCAAAAAATCAGTTTTGCACTTCGGTGTGAGGTGAGTACTAAATAGTACAAAAATGCAAATCTGTGAATAAGAGTCCTACTTAGTCCCAAAAAGAAATTTTAACAAACATGTTAAAAAATGTCTGTTGTCTGGACATGCAAAACTTGCAAGTGGATTAATATCTCAGAACCTCTTTAAACTATCATAACCAAACTTGGTAAGCTGGTGTTTATTAATACTGAACTAATGATTCTTTGATGCATGATAACTATCGAGACACACATCCTATGCATATTTGGTCAACCTCACCCAGTCAAGGTCAACGGAGCTGTCCAAAATTGGTTAGTATAGGTACTTTGAGGTGACCTTGACCCTAAACTATGTGAGATATAAACAGACCTGTTTACCCATACGATTTCGCCGTATTTTATACGCGACATTTGACAAAATACGACCAATACGGGACAGTACAAGAAAATACTGCTTTTTTTTTTTTTGCTTTTTTTTTTTAAAAAAATCTAGACATAAATCGGTTGTTTTTGGAGCAGTTCGGAGCTTTGGCGGGTTGTTTTTCGGGTAACTTCGGCGATAAGGAAAATCGATGATGATTGGTTTACGAGTAGTGACATCACGGATCGGCTATTTCCGCTTTTATTATGGTCATTCGTTGACAACAATCACGGCGAAATATTTGGGTGAAAAATGAAACGTCAAGCAGCAAGTGCAAGTGTTGCTGGCCCTCAAAAGCCCAAAGAAATACGTGAGCAGGAATTTCTTTCAAAGTCTACTAATCCCTGGAATCGTCGAATCTTTTGTCAGCAAAGTGCATGCTCGATGCAAGTACTGTGACTTTTCTATTTCGCATTCTGGAAAATTTGATATCAATCGCCATTGTGAGACTAAAAGCCACCGTGATCGACTTGGTAGAATTCAGGCCGCTGCAACATGCCAAAGCATTCTAAAATTCATGCCTTCACAGCAAGTATCGCAAACCGAGCAAGATGTTATCCGAGCTGAGGCAATGTTTTCTGAACTTATTGTAAAGACTAACCTACCTCTCACCACAGCAGATATAATAAGTAAAACTGTAAAAAGTGCTTTTCCAGACTCGAAAATCGCTCAGATGTATTCTTGCGGCAGGAACAAAACAACGGCGATAATTACGTCAATGGCAGAAGACATCAAAACTTCAGTTAAAGAGCAGATGCGCAATGGACCTTTTTGTGTTGCCACTGATGGCTCAAACGAACAGAGAGAAAAACTGTACTAAAATCAATATTGTAAAAATAACTACAATCATAATTGCCTACCATGGTCCTTAGGGGTTCTCTTAAGGGCTTTGATTTTGCAATCTCTGTATTTTAAGACAATTTATGTTTTTTCGATGTAAGGTAACATATTTTTTGTGTTGTCTCAAAACATGATTTACGTAAGTTGCGAATGAATTGTGTCTAATATATGGAATTTTCAAGTTATTCGTGGAATACACTTACTTTCTTAAAAATACACCTTTTTTTTCTGAAAAGTACCCCATCCACAATTCCAGGGTAAACAGGTCTGTATAAAGTTTGAATTTGTATTTAGAGAAGATAGATTGATCTTTCATATTTGTTCTGTTTTTGAGTTGATCTCAAAGGTCAAGGTCGTTTTAGGCCTTGCACACACACACATTATAAAAAAAACGGTCATCCTACAGCTGTACGACTCTATTTAACCCATAGTATGCAACAACATTAGGTTATTTGATCATGCATGAGAACGAGAGGTCACGTGAAGATCAAGGTCATCCCAAAGTCAAGGTCAATGAAGGCCAGAGTTATCTCATGGTCTTTTTTTGGCCAAATTCAACTTTTGCTGTAGTTTATACGATATTACATGAGTGTATTTGGAGCCAGAGTCAAGGTCATCTCAGGTTGAAGACCATAGAAAGATCAAAGTTGATATTTGCAGTTTAATGCCACTGTTATTTTTATTTTTCTGGACAGTCATTTTCGTGGAAAATATTGCAAATTCCCTAAGGAGCGTGTGAGTCATGTGGGCTTTGCCCTTCTAGTTGTACATTATATTTGAGTTATTTTTATATTTGTTTTTTTTTTTAAATTGTTAACATTTCAGAGCACTTCATATCAATAGAAAACAAATTAAAAGTTGTAAAGTGGGTAAAAAGGGATATGGAAATTAGGAGTGGTGGCCATTAGATGTGAGGCCTGTGGTATCTTCTGGAGACAGAAATTGCCTTATAAACGTATCACAAACGAAGTAATTGATTTGGGAGGTTTCAGACACTAAATTTGCCACATTCTCAAGCTATTGCTATCACTGCAGAGTTGTAACTGGACGTGTTGTGTGGTTGTTGATGCTGATGGTTGTTGATGCTGAAATTACATGTTGATTTAAAACTGCGAGACGGTACCATAATCTAGATAGTACCACTTATTTTTTCAAAATTACTCTATCAAATTGAAATTTGCAGGAATAGTAAATGCTGATGAGCTATGAAAAACTGCAAAATATCATAGCTGTATCTCAAATAGAATAGGAGATACGGCCGCCTGAATTTAGCAGAAAATGTCGCAAAAGGGCAAATTGCGCATAAAGGCATATTTGAAAATTCATAAAAAATTCAAAATTAAAGATAGAGTACTCAATTTTTGTATTATTTTTGTCACCACTATTGCCATTTAGTTGAATTTTTTTTTAGACCATACTAATGTTAAATAGCAGAGGTACACTGGTTCAAAAATGACATTTTATGCAATTTCAGCGATGGAAACGGTCACATTTTCACACGACAGGGTAGCTTTGAAAAATCATAGGAAATTAATGGCTAATTACAGATTCCTGAAAACTTGCATGACTATTGTCATTAGTATGGACTTGTAATCTTAATGGTTTTCTTATTTCTTAGATGCCAAATGCCATATATATATAGCGATATGAAAATGATATTTTGTGCAATCTGCAAAATCACCCAAAAAATAAAATTTTCTGATTGACTTGAAATTTGCTGTATATGTTGGTATTGATGTCAAATGAAAGTATGCAAACTATTAAGATAATGTGATCAATAGAATAGGAGATACATGGCTTGAAAGTTGGACAAAATAGGTACGATGAGCAAATTGAACAAACGGCCATTTTTGAGAACTTATATTTTATTTAATACTGCAGATATAAGTCTGCCAAGTGCTAAAATGTACTGTCTGTATTACTGTCATTGGCCTTATTTTTTCTCAAAGCAGGCAAACTACTGTGGAAAAAATTATTATGGTTCAAAAATGGCCTTTCGCCCAGTTTTTGCAATGGCAATACGACTCAAAAATTTATGAAAAATGATATTCACCAATTTAACTTTATTTTATCACAAACACTTTTCTGGGTCATTTTCAAGTAAAAATGCAACAACATGTGTAAAAAAAAAAAAGTTACAAATAATCATACACACCTTATTATTACAATTATTATTTATTTATTATTCATTTATTATTTTGGCAGCTGTTAAAAAAAAACACACGCGCGCGCCCACACACACACACACACAAAGTGTCCAAGGCAGCAGGAGTGGAGGAGAATAACAGTTCAATTCAAAAAGGTCAATCTTCTTCCTCAAGAAGGCCTGAATGTTGTCTGCCTGGGTCTTTGCAGAACGCCACTGGTACATGCAGGTTTGAATGAAGTGGCCCAAATTATGCGGTGGAAGACCTGAAAACAACGTGAAGTATTTTTTAAAAGTAACCAAATAGGTCAAGTGCACACACACTAATTTAATTATTACGAGACTGGAGAAGAAAAAGAAGATTGTGGCAGCAAATCAATCTATCACTGATTGCTTCGCTTAATATCAAAAAGGATGAGTGCAAAAAACAATAGGTAGTAAAAGTAAAAATTGCAAAAGAACTGAGATAAACGATCATACAGGGTAGTTTGGCACTAACAAAATATACATTTTAAAAACTTTCCTTATGTATCAATGCTGTAAAAACAGCAGAACAATAACGTAGGTAGCTACCTAAAGATTTACGGTATGGGTCGAAAGCTTGCAAGCAAAAACAAAATGAAACTGCATTAGGCCTACGTGGCTAATGTCAACAAAGAGTTATCGTTCTTGATTGCATTTGAATTTAAAAATGAAATACTTATCGCCCATTTTAGGTCGAGAAAAAAATTTATATATTACAATTAATATGTAATATTTCGACACAAAATGATTGCTGATTATTTGGTGTACTGAATAAGAAACCGTGAGATCTTAGGAAGACCACTGTTCACTTGCACTAGTACACTACCACAAGAAATGTCTGCCATCGACTCGATCATTCTGTGACAAATCTTTCGCCAAATACAAAGGATACTTACAAAACAAAGCAAGCAAATATTCATTCAAATATCAATTTAATTTAAAAAAACGAACTATCGAAGAGTACTTACTAAGAATTGAACGGATCGAGTCCAAAGTTTCTGTACTTCCGTTAGCACACAAACCATCACGCCGATCGCCATTGAAGTTGTTCTGCGGGGTTCACCGATTTTCGGGTCACGGATCTTCCGCCGCTAATACTTCCGGGTCATAATTTATACCATTAAAAAGAGCAAAAAAAGACCTTTCTTTGCATATATGATACATTATAATTCGTTTCGGGGTAACGAAAATATTTAAAGAAGAAAGTGATGCCTCTGTTTTAACTTAATATTTTGCCTTGAAAAAAATAAAATATTAATACGAAACACCCATGACGTCACAGCCACGGAAATAAGCTTTCCATCGGTATAAGATTCATTCTGATTGGTTGAGAGGCGGAAAGTCCGTGACGCTTTTTCGGGGAACACCCAAACGTTCTGCTAACTTGACCCAGATGAAAAACATGGCCACGGGAAAATTTTCCGCTTCAAGGCACTGCAGTCAATGCGTTCTAGTGTAGCGATTGTAGTTATTGCAGTGATCAAAAATACACGGAAGGCAAATAAAACTATTGTGCTTTTAGAAATTTAATATTTTAAACAAATCTGTGCATTATGGTTGAAGAAATTGCGTTTTGAAAATGGGTGAATTCCACTGTGCACAGCGTGTGTCTCCACATCGCTCATAGTAGGTGGGCCTACCTACATAATCGCAGGAGACATTGCAGTATGTTGTTGATAAATAGTGATAATTTACCTTATCAATGACAGGAGACCAAGAAGATTGACAAGAAGGACCAGCCAGAACTGGCATGGTGGAAGGTGAAGAAGTGGGCTGTGCACATCTTGGCGCGCGTGTTTGAGCGCTACGGCAGCCCTGGCAATGTGACCAAGGAATACACCCAGTTCTCCGAGTGGTACCTCAAGACCTTCTCTGCCGGCATCATGCAGGCCATCTTCAAGACCATGAAGCTCTACAGCGAGAAACAATACATCGCTCCCCGCGTCATGCAGCTGTGCCTCAACTATATCAACCAAGGGTGTGTATGTATGTAGCTCCCGTGTTTCTGATAATGCTCTAGGACCCCTACAGTAAGGAGCATTGCTATCAGTCCTGCTTGTCTGCAGGCTACCGTATATGAAAATTACGTGTGCACAGAAGTTTGCCCAGAAGCGCAACCCATGGAAAAGTACTCGAGGAATATTTATAAAGAAAGAGTCCTGCCTTGTGAAGCACCTGTGTTGATGTGGTTGTTATTATTAATCAGGGCTTATAATTTTCAGGGAATTTACGATATTTAACAAATATTTCCACCGAGCAAAGTGTGGTTTTGTGTGGAACAAAAAAGTTTGACCACGATTTTCCTCCCAACTAAAAAGTGTTTTGTGTGTGTCCTCAAGACGGAACTGGGCATGCGCGTGTCTGAATCGTACCGGTAAAATGTATGCAAGATGCATTGTTCAGCATGGCGATGCAGTTGATAATAAATGCATAACAAACACATAGAGGTTGCAATGGATGAAAAAAGAAGTGAGTGATAATGATTAGGACAATTTTTTAGGAAGATCTCAAGAAATAGAACAGCCTTTTGTACAGTGTGCCAGGCGGAAATCAAATATGAACAATGGAGAACTTGCTGTCTGAGGCTAAAAATGTTGAGCAGACTCATGCAACTGTGAAGCAGGTATACAGCACTCCACCTTCAGTCAGTGTTGCTGATGCACAATCTGTGAAGCCAGTGTGCAGCCCCCAGCATTTATTCAGTCAGTGTTGGTAAAGCACCTCATGAGCTCAAAAACCTGTTCAGAGAAACTGTGGCCGCAAACAAACCAATCCTCCAAATTCTTCAAACATACCAACTAAACCATTGCCAGTGAAAACACTGTTTTAAGATTTGGATTGTGCATCAGAATGTTTGAAGATTTGTCAACTAAGTTTGGACTTTATTGGTGAATAGTGACTGTCGGCTGAACATCAGTGTATGTTTATGCATCAATGCAGACAGGCTACTTTTAAAGTTCAGCTGCGTGTAAGCCAGCTAGTCTTTCCTTCACTATGTTATATGGTTTTGGTTTTGCTCATCTGACATAAAAAAAATGCACGATTAAAATGCAACAATTGGTATTGGGCGGGGAGGAGGATGGTGAGGAATGTCATTCCTCTGCACCCGTTCTACCAGCGCCTAGAAGGCCCCAGGACCCCTGCTTATTTCCTCTATTTCAACCCCAGACCATTACAAGCCTGATTAATATGGAAGCATGGTAACGAAGCGACAGAAATATGGTTAAAAATTGGCAGTTGTTTCTTCACCATTGTCGATATTACAATTATTTTATTGCACATTTTCCCTGATTTGTTCTCATTCTCTATCCTGTTTGTTACAGAATCAGCCACGCCTTCTCATGGAAGTTCATCAAGGGCAACATGCAGGTAGATCACGCATTTTCTTTGTATCATAACTAGATGAATTGAATGCGAAAAAATAGTTTGAAGGCACATTGATTTTTGAAGGTACTGTATACGCAATACACTGTCAACTTTTTTCTGTAAAAAATTTTTTTTCCATGAGATCTATTAATATTTCAAAGCATGTAATATGGGTCATTGTACTTTCAGTCTCTGATCATGGATGTGATCTTCCCACTCGTGTGCCACAGCGATGAGTTTGAGGACCTGTGGAACAACGACCCCATTGAGTACATCCGGGTTAAGCATAGTAAGTACTGAAGTTGTGCATTTGCTGTGTAACAGGCTTAGCATTACATTTTTCCTCCACCTACCCAGTGAGACGAGCAGATGGCTAATTTGTCTGCTTAGTAGTTAGGTTTACTTGCTTGATCTCAAGCAGTGTTCCCGATTACGCACAGTAGTGCGTCAATTACGCACAATATATGAAAAATGATGCAGAAAAATTTGCATGTCCACAGACGCACACATTTTTTTCGAATCGCTGAAGTCAAAAATACGACCAACGAGTGGCGAACTAATTCACGGCATAATCAGAATCAGAACCCAACTGAGACTGCCATTGCAGATGATTAAAGATTGTGTCGGGAGTTGTCGTCCTTAAAAATCGCATGCGCGGGCATTGAAACTTCCTCCAAGCAATCCATTCACTGAACAGAAGAAATCTTCGTGAATCCATTCTTTGATTCTATCTAGGATTAAATAAAAATTTAATACATTTTTAATTGCTTGGTTTTATATGTTTATGATAACTAATGTGTCGCTTTAACAGAGTAAAAAAAAAAAAGTGAGGCTTGGACTTGTTTTTACATTTCTTTTTCCGATTTGGGGACTCTCAAAATTTGCACAAGGACTCTTAAAATTTTATACCTGGGAGTCCCAAGGACTCTCATTTTGTTGTTGTTGAGGGAACACTGTCGAGAAAACAGACATGCCAACCAGTACGATTTGACCGTATTATTTTACGATGAAATTGAAAAAATACGAAATTACGACGATTTAGAAAATAATACGATGAGTTAAAAAAAACGATCATAGGTCTTTGTGAACCCTAAATCTGGTTTATCGGTTCAACAGTTACAGCACTGTTAACAGCCATCGCACACGACGCAGCCAGCGATATGGTAGGTCAAGTCGCGCGTTTTGACCATAAAAAATAAAAACAAACCCTTCTGATTGGTCGCGCACTGTCTGCATCGTGTGCGATGGCTATAATACTATCAGAAGACCGGAAAAAGAATAAACCGATTTGCATAGTTTTGTCCAATCAATGGTCGCGTTGATTTCCTGAACCACCAATGGTATACATTCTTTCTCAAGCAAAGAAAAACATGGAGGGCAGAGGTAGGCCGCGGAAACGCACTAGTAAATCTCCCCCTGTTACTGCTGAAATCGCTTCTAAAAAAACAGAGGAGGCCGCAAAACTTTATTTTTTCTTCCTTCTTACTCTAAGGATTATCCTTGCATCGTCGCATCAAAAGTCAACAGCAAATACGCTCGATGCCGTGTCTGTGAGTTCGATTTTTCAGTCACGCATGGCGGTTTCGATGATGTGAAAAAACATGTCCGGTCAAAGAGGCATATTGCAAAGGCTTCGGCATTGAAAAATGCTTCGTCAATCGCTAGCTATGTCTCAACGAAAGATGCAGACTTGAAAACAATTCGAAGTGAGGCATATTTTACTGCATTTCTGGTGGAGCATAATGTGCCTATTTCGGCATCGGACCATGCTGAACAACTTTTCAAAAAAAATGTTCCCGGACAGTGAAATTGCAAAGAGCTATGGTTCAGCTAGAACCAAGACGACTGCTATAATTAACGAATGTGCAGCTGAAAAAAGGAAGGGCCATGCTATGAAAGAGAATTTTCAGATCAGTTTCTGAAAAAATGCAAGTCGGCTACCAAAATGCAGCAGAGTGCAGCTGCTACTTCAGCAACATGCTCCACCACCACTTGTCCTTCTAGCAGTTGAAAAGCTTTATACATTGATTTTTTGTGGAACTAGTGTGAAGAACACTAAATACTGGAAATAGACATGAATTGAGATACTGCAGCATTTAAGAGATACCGTGTGAAGACTTTTAATTATTAAAAATAAAGGTTTAGTTACACTCAAGGTGTAAATGACGTAAAACCGACGCCGCTTTGTAATTATGTTTTTCGTCGTTTTCAAAATACTATTGTTTTATTAAAAATACTATCAAAATTTTATTTGAGTACTATTGAGTCCTTACTGGGGTTGGCAGATCTGAGAAAACCTACTTGAGACCAGCCGTGGCAAAGAGATGTTTGTTCTGTAATTACTAAATTAAACGAGACTTACCTGGAAGGTGAAGTTTAAGTGGAATTATTTGGAGCATAGTGATGGGAAGGAGCAGTCACATGAGATCCGATGCGCTGGAAATTGGCCAGTATTTAGACGCGATTGACCTCCCAATATAAACGAGGCTCACCTGGGTGGGAATCATGGAACTCATTTAAAGCCATGATGGGTGGGCATGTGACTGCTCCTTCCCATCACTGTGCTCCAAATAATTCCACTTAAACTTCACCTTCCAGGTAAGTCTCGTTTAATTTAGTAATTATTTATCGCACAGCGATTGGTCATACACAGTCACATGAGACTTTAGAGAGGAGGTCAAGAGCCTTACATTCGTCCAATCAAACAGAATATATCAATGAAAGTCACTTTCCATTTATTTGTTAAAACTGATTGTTACACAAGTTTGATAGTCTCAAACACTTTATTTTTGCAAAAAGTTTTCAAGTACTGTTCGACCAAACCTTTTGGTCTCTTTACCCTCAACAGGCTTGTGGTAAAACTGACTAAAAGTGTTTTTTCGTGACCACCCTGCAGCACTCATAATAACATCCAAAGGCACACATTTTTCAAAGGCTGCCGAAGTGCTAGCTGCTCTAGTGCTATGAACAGAAAATTTAGTAACATCAACACCTGCTTCTTGTAACAGTTTTTAACCATCTTGAAACTGTGTCCCTAGAAATCTCATTGTGTGGCTTCACAAAAGATATCAAAAGTTTCTTCCCATTCCGCAAGGAACATGTTCTCTTCAAATATTCTTTCAAATTTGTTACAATACACAGATTTCTATCAACAAATTTTTCGAATTCTAATGGTCTAACGTGCCTACCTGGCTTTGTTTGCTTCAAAACAGAACTGTAAACCAAAACACATTTCTCATCTGTCAATTTGACATCATCAACTTTTAACAAATGAATAGTTTGCCCTCTCTGGCCAGAGAGTAATGCTAGTAGCATTGTAATACGCAAAGTAAGATGCTTCAAATCAATTGTTTCAGGTTTATCCCACTTTGCTAGTACTTCAACAACAGAGTCCACATTCCAAACCTCTTGGTATTTGGGTAAAGACGGCCTTTCTTCAAAGCAACCCTTAACCACTCTACAGACCAAAGGGTGATTTCCTAAAGACTGAGTACCTGATTTGTTTAAGTATGCAGCCACTGCGCTCCTGGCTAGGTTTACTGTACTGTGACTAGCTCCTTTCTTGAACAGTTCGGCAAGAAAATTTGCTAAATCCGTCCAATGTTTAATGTAAGTGTTGTAAGATTTAACCGTGTTAGGTCTCCATGAACTCATAACTAATCCTACAGCTGCATCGCTCATTCCTGCATCACGGAAATGATGCCCGTGGTCATGCAAACCAGGAGGTTGAGTCTTTTTTGTTGAACCAAACAATGAACTGCATCCGGGTGGCTGGGTAAGCGAAGAAGCCTGGTCCTGCAGGTCAGGCGAACTGGGGGAGCTGTCAACAGTCGTCGTAGTACTGGGTACCAAGGTTGCGTAGGCCAGTCCAGCACCACCAATACGCCGGAGGCTCTGTCTCGCTGAATCTTCTGCAACACTCGGGGCAGGATACTGAAAGGAGGAAATGCATAAAACTCAGTGTTATGCCAAGAAATGCTAAAAGCATCAATTGCTACTGCCTGTGGATCCGGCCTGTAAGACACATAAGCGTCCAGCTGCGTGTTTATCCTAGAAGCAAACAAATCGATTAGAGGCTGTGCTCCTAGCTCTCGCAAAGCCGCTCTGTGTCTCCTTGTCCAGCTGCCATTCAGATCAGGACTGCCTACCGTTACGATTTTCCGTATTTTGTTACGGAGATTATCAACAAATGACCTTTGCTACGGAAAGTACGGAGACTAAACGAAAGTTACGGAAAAAAGAATGTTAACTTTTTTTTTTTAATACCAAGCACTATCTTTTTGCTTGCGCTTACTTATACGAATCGGAGTAGCAGACGGCCGGAAGTTGTCGAGTTTTGTCTTTAAACGGAAGCTGCTTCAGAGCATGCGCGAATATTACCGTCATACCGAGGTCGCACTTTTCAAACATGGCGAAGCGAGTTTCGGATACTGTGCTTGATTCTGTTCTAATAGAGGACGAAACAGACAGCGAGTCTGACAGAGAGAAAACGCTACCAAAAGAAATAAAGACACTAAAGAGACAACAATCGTTTCGTGACGAATATTCTAAAAATTTCCGTGCCTTTCAGTGGGAAAAAAGTTGCAACTTTCGCACACTGCAAACGGTGTGACAGGCAGTTTTCAATAGCGCATGGTGGATTTGACGATTGTCAAAGGCATTGATTGTATTAAAAATAAAAAAAATTTGGATAACGAGAAGAAACGTGCAGAAGTCATGCTCGTTAATACGGTGACAGATTTAAATATCCCCATAATTAGTTCTCTGGATATTTTTAATAAAGTGCTGCCAAAAATGTTTCCTGACTCTAAACTTGCAAAAAACATTCAGTGTGGTGGAAGCAAAGGGACTGCCATTCTCAAATAAATTCCCCCCCCCCCCCCCCCCCCAAAAAAAAAAAAAGTATTATTCTCAAAGATTGCAATTTTTGTGACTGCATTATTTATTTGTTATCAAACGCCCTCAGGCTGATAGTGAAAGACAGATACAATTAGATCTATAATTAGTGCCTCTTAAAAACAATTTTGCAACTGTCACGAACTTTTCAAAAAATTTTTGTAGAGAAATTGAATAAAATAAATTTGCAATGAATAAATTAGCAAAATACACTTGAAAAATGTCAGTAGTGTGGAGCAATTAACTATAAGGTAAGTTACCGTACATGGGAACAACGCTATTAGTTCTTGAACATCCCTTTTTATTGATAACCGCAAGTGTCCCTGAAAATTTTCTTGTGTCCCTGATTTTCGGAGCTTGTGTTACTGATTCTTACTTTGACAGGTAGGCAGCTCTGCATTCTGCATCTAAATTGAAGTGCCTGGATTCATAATCTGCCACTATATTAGTTTTCCCTGCAATATGTGCAGCCGAAATTCAGATTTTATGTGCTACACACCAAGACCACATCTAAAAAATCAGTTCGTTTCCCAAATCTGAATGGTTGGTCCCCATGGCGTTAATGTAACTGACTGCACAAGTGTTGTCTAACTGAAGTCTGACATGTTTACCCTGCAGTTTATCTTTTTAAAGCATTGCAAAGCAAATAAGGATGCTTTAAGTTCTAAGAGGTTAATGTGGTGCTTGCTTTCTTCAAAGGTTAATGCTCCTCCAGAGGAGACACCTTCACACACACAACCCCACCCTAGCAGGCTGGCATCAGATGTGATCACAACGTCTGGATCACTGCCAGCAATGTCATTTTGTGCATTTTTGACATGACACATCCACCAATTCAATTCTGATTTGCTTTCCTCAGACAGCAACATTTTCTTGTCAAAATCACCTCGATTGATCTTCAGTGCTTCTATTTTGTCTTTCTCCAGATGGCGATAGTGCAAAGGACCATGTTTTACTGCCACAAAGCTGGCTACGATTTTACCGATAGCTTGGGCAACTTCACGTATCAGAACTTTTCTGTGCGCCAACAGCTGTGAACAACTTAATTTCAAACTTGCTACTCGCTCAGGAGTTAATCGGACTGTCATAGACTCAGAGTCAATAACGACTCCCAAATATTGGATTTGTTTCACTGGTTTTAACACAGACTTTGTGGGGTGAACTATAAACCCCAACTTCCTCAGTGTGGCCACTGTATCCATGACGTTGTCTACACATAGCTCGAAGAGAGGCAAAGACTGGTTTCAGGAGTTTTGTGAATAATCGAGGTGCTAAAGAAAGCCCATTTGGAAGTACTTTGTATTGATACACTTTCCATTTCCAAACAAACCTGAGCAATTTGCGATCTTTTGTGCACACAGGCACACTGTAATATGCATCTTTCAGACATGCCTACCCGTACGGAATTTCCGTATTTTTTCAGGAAATTTGAAAAACTCGGCAAGCGCTACGGAAAATACGGATATTTGTTTTACGGTATGGAAATTTAAAAAAATGATAAAGAAAAAAAATCGAAATCGTTGGCCTGTGGTAATGCACCGCATGACCTTTTTCAGAAGGTTTAATGCCGCAATGCGCATTCGCAGTGGAGACCTGTGACATCAAAGTTTCCGGTAGAGACACCGAAGTTTGCCGAACCCGTTTTTGCACAGTCGCAGTAAAGATCAGTGCTCGTGAGACAGAATTTAAAACATGGCGTTCAAACGAATGGCAGCAATGTGATTGTGAATCTGAATCTTCCAAAAAAAAAATGCGCAAGGGGCAGACATTTCTTGCCTCGTATTCAGAAAAGTGTCCTTTCGTTATTTGCGGCAGCACTGACTCAAAAGTACGATTTGTGCCAACCAGTTTGGCATCTCCGCCGGTGATATGAACGACATCAATCGGCACGCGGAAGGCCCACAGTATATGAAGAATTACGAGGCTCTGGAGAAGAAAAAGAACATTGTGGCAGCAAATCAATCTATCGCTGGATTCTTCGCATAATATCAAAAAGGATGAGTGCAAAAACAATAGGTAGTAAAAGTAAATTCGGAAATCGTAATAGTAATACTGAAATTTGAAAAAGCTAATACGGAAACTTCAAATTGAGGGTAGGCATGTCTGATCTTTTAAGTCTACCGAGGCAAAATAACAATCTTTTGATATCAAAGCCAATGCCACCTGTAAAGTTTCCATCTTGAAATGGTAATATGTCACTTCTGTATTGAGCCGTTTTATATTCAGAATCAATCTGTTCGACCCATCCTTCTTGCTGCGAGTGAAAATAGGAGACAAAACCTCCCCTTCTGAGTGCTTGCGCTCCTCAATGACCTTTTTGGCTAACAGATTCCGTATCTCTACATCTATAGCTTCAGCTTCATCACTACCAACCTGTGACCCAGATTTTGACAAAGTATGCAAATTTTCTACAGCACAGTCAAGTTCTATTTTTACACCAGACACTGTCTCCAAAATTTCACAGTCTGATGTCATTTTGACCCATTCGTGGTAAAAAGACTGAATTCTACCTGCAGTAAAACTAGCCACATCATTCTGTAAGGTTTGGACTAGATCATCAGCTGTGTCTAATTCATCACTCACCTGCAGTGTTACTGCGAGTTCTCTGGTTCGCCCCTTTGCCCTTGTTGTGGTAACGGGAATACCCGAAGTGACGCTTCTGTCCTCGAGTGGACTGGTAAGGGACCGAACGCCTGCCTAAAAAAGGCTCTTTGCCGTAGTTCTTATTGAAACGGCGTTGGCTGATGTGGTGAGAACTTGAGCTCTTGCCAACTGTAGCACTGATTTTGCCCATCGTTTTTGCCTCTTTCATGGCTGACGACAAGTCTGAACCGAACAACTGACCGCCTGAGGGTTCTAGCCAATCACCACACAATTTTGAATACTCAGAGTTCAAGTTTGGTCTCAATTCTTCACGCCTACGAATCGTCAAGTCTGTGTGGGCATGACCGAGAAGTGCAATATTATCGGTGCACAAACGCATTTCCGTCTCCGTGACCTTTGGCCCTTGTGACCCAATTAACATGTCCGCCAATCGGGCGGTTGCGGTTGCCGCTTTTACAATGCATCTTT
>JBAHVR010000029.1:0-75000 GCA_036898135.1 Oncomelania hupensis
TGTCTGCTCCTGGAAAAGTGCGTGTCTTGCCAATGTTGATGCTTGATCTGAAGTTTGTCTTGACCATGATGTAGTCGGTCTGGTTATGATGCTCCCCGCCGGGACTGTGCCATGTCCATCATCTGGATTTTTGTGGAAACCAAGCGTGTTTGCCAGTATCAGATTGTTGTATCTGGCAAACTCCAAGAGTCTCAGACCTCTTTCATTTTTCTCGTTGTTACAGTTGGGCCCATATGTGTCTCCCCAGTTGTGGTGTGCATTTTGGCCAACCTTGGCATTCTGGTCGCCTTGCACTATGACTTTGTCCTTCTTCGGAACTTGGTCAAGGACAGCTTGTAGATGTTCATAGAAATCCTCAACTTCGCGGTCGTCATAGTCTGATGTTGGGGCATAGACCTGGATGATGGTGATGTTGAAAAGGGTTGCTCTCAGACGGATGGTAATGAGCCTACTGGAGACTGGGCGTCAACCCATGACAGTGGCTATAATGTTTTTGTGGACCAAGGATCCAACGTGTTCGTGCCTGTCTTCTCTCTCGCTGAAATAAAGCTTGTGGCCTTTGTCGGTGGTTGTTTCACCTAGGCCTTTCCAGCGGCGTTCGCTGATACCTAAAATGTTCCATCGGAAGTGGTCCAGCTCGTGGGCCAGTTCTTCTAATTTTCCCTCCGCATTTAGGGTCCTGACATTTCAGGTTCCTATGACGATGTTGTCTCTCGTGCGGATCTTGCTAAGTTGTCTAGCAGTAGCACACTTATCACCTCCGTCTGGGTGGCCAATGGAAGGCACAGTCCTTGGTGACCCCAGCGACGACTGATCCGGTACCGTACAGAATGAGTGGTTCTTTTCATCATATGGTGTTTCTTGGGGAAGAGAGACCTGGCGGGGCCTAATCCTCTCCAGGTTGTTGGCCACAGCCGAAATCCAAGAATACAGTATGGCTCGCCTTGGCCTCGAGCACGTGGTTGTTAAACCTGTAGTAACTTGAGGTTACTTCGCCCTGGCCGGTGACTTCTTTGTAGAAGACTTTTGCCCAGTGATGCCTTGTTGACATCACCCCTGTTAGTCGCCACTTATGACAAGTCTTAGGTACAAGTCTTGCTATTAACAACTTAGGAAGTACTAGTCAGGTGTCTGTCACGTCGTCTTTTCCTTGACGTAAGTGAAGTACACAGCAACGTTTTTTTAATTGTATGTTTTCCATGGTGGTTACTGTTTTCTTTCGGCATAAAAATTATAATTATTAAATTTGTATTTTAGATCCTGTGGATCAATCTCGTAAAATTTCATCACACTCACGTCACAGTTGATGGTTTGTCTTCCAGGGCACCAACAGGGGCTTACTTCGGAGCAACAACAGCAGCACTGGGCCTTTACTTTACTGATTGGAAACTTATAGTGGCATACATCCCATTTTATGGTTCCAAATTCAGTGAACCTACACCTAAGCAGTGACTCATTTGTGTGATAGTAAAATGAGCCAGAACGTGTTTAATTTGTGTAAGTATGCATGTAAGTTTTGCAGCTCATTGAAGATAGCACACATAATTACTACTATATGTAATAGTGTTAGAATAGTATTAGGCAAGGCTGGAAAATAAATAAAATTGTCATCAGCAATAAATGAATAAAGGTGTAGTGTTAGTGTGTATATATTTTTGTGGGCAGTCTTGGCCCTTATAAGGCATGTCTTAACTGGGAGGGTTTGAGAACCATTTTCCTGAGTTAATGATACATACAAACTAGATCTGCTTCCTAACTCGCTGGACAAATAAAGGCGATCTGAACCATAGGTTAGGGTCGCCTAGATGACAACTCTAGATCTCCCTTCCGAAAGGTTTCGATTTGTTGTGAGAACTTGTGAGCGGTTCGCTTTTGATTCAAAGTTGAGATTAATCAAAGCACGCAGTCACCGATTGGTATAGGTGGGGTTATAACTTGTATGTGTTTGTGTTTGCCCATGTCCACATTAGTCTTTACTCAGTTATTGTAATATAAACATAAAAAAGGTAAAGTTAGTCCCATAGCCTTGTGGCCGTAGGGGAGGGTGATGTTGGAGATCATACTTTTCTTGGGCCAGCGTATTGAGGGTAATGCCCATCTCTCTCCCTCGCTAGTTTACCTTCCCCACCCTTAAGAGAGTAGGTACTCAGTCACAGTTGAGTCAACTGGGGACGTTGTTATTTGTCGCTTCACGTTTTGCGGTCACCCATCCAAATTCCAAGTGCTAACCGCACTGGACGGTCTTAACTTGCGACACAGTAGCGAGTGCTCCAACCACTGCGCTATCCGACACCCATAAACATACATATTATTAAATTTATTTCACAAGGGGCGGTTTTTATTTCATAGACTTGTCGCATGCAGTGAGGCTGGCAAATCCATACATTAGCTATTGCTGTGTAGTCAGGGACTTTTGACCTTTTTGTGCTTTGCTTCAGACTGTTTTAAGTCTCAAAAGGGGAGTATACATCCCAGTTTTCCACATCTAAAATGCTTGAGTAAGGTTTATTCCACAAAATCACATCATTTTGGGTGTAATAAACAGAATATACCCAGGAAGTCAGCTTCATGGGAAATCACTTTTTCGATGATACTACATAGGTTTATGTGGTTCACATAGTTCATGACTTTTGACCTTTGCATAGTAATAAGCATGTAAACTTCTGGCTCACCAACAGAAAGTGGTCCCTGCTTCAAACGAAATAAAAAAAATCACACACTTACAAAAGGCACTTGCTTCTGGCAGCACATATACAATTGATTCAGCTGAATTTAATTGGTTGCTAGTCAAAATTAATTATTTTTAAATTCTAAATTCTGCAACATCGTCTTAAACGCAAGTGCAGACTTTTGGATTCGCTGGTAGCAACATATTTTGCGATGAACAATTTGAACTATGCAACTTTGAACACTTTTATAGTTTGCAAAAATCGGTGACGATCTTAAAGATAATGTTTTTAAGGCTTAGCTGAAAATGTATACACAATTGTAGTAAAATAAATTTGTCATTTGTTGCTTTCCAGATGCCATGCCAGGATGAAAGCATTAGCTAACAATCAAGGAAATTAAGGAGGCAAGAGTGTCTGCTGAATGACTGGTTATATTTTCTGGTGCCAGCGTCTGGTCTGGATTTTATAGTGACATGCTTTTCGAGAGGACTTTAATCACAGCAGACTACCAATAAAGTATTATGTATTTCATTGGCTTGATTTGCTGGAAAAACGGGTTTTGTGTGTATGTGTGTGAGAGAGAGAGAGCATAATGGAGTCCTATAGCGTATTTGAAACTTAAATAATTCTCCTTCCATACACACATGCACAGATGCAAGATTCTGTTGCAGTTTCACACAAATAATACACCAGACAAATGTTAATGATAGATGGTTTATTCTAGTTAAGAAAAAATCCAGCAGATGTGAATGAGAGAAAATATAGTTTTAAATTACCCAAAAAAAACAAAAAACCGTGAGAAGATTAAAAAAAAATTATATGATGCTCGATTAAAAATATGAACTAAATATAACGAACTATGGCATGCTTTTAGAAAATTTTGTCTGGATAACATCAGTTTTCTACACAAAAAAAAACAAATAAAAAATTATCCACACACGCACAAAAATTTATATATATATATATATATATATATATATATATATATATATATATATATATATATATATATATATATATATATATATAAAAGAAATTAAATTTAACCTGTAAAAATAAATTTTAATGTTTCCTGAATAGTTTGTACGTTTTTATGTGGGTACAAAATGATTCTCTTTTAAATAAAGTGTATATTGCAAAAAGTATTTGTGGGATACCTTTTTATTTGAAATATTTATTTGTATTGCATGATTTATTGATTATTAGATGCCTCATCACATGGTACGGGTCAATACTAAATATCGTGACTAGGCTAGTACATAATTTGTGACATCGGGCAAATGAAGAAGTAAAGAAATGGACATACGTTCGAGGTAGTTGAATGGAATGAATGCCAAACAAAATATTAAAATGTTTTTCACTTCATCCTTCAAAACACCATGTATGTTTTTGTATTGAAAATTTCAAAAACTGAATTAAATGAAATTATGAAAGAAAGGATATGTTGATTATCATATGATAAGATTACCTAACCAAAAATAAATGTAAGGCATATTAAAATTATTTATCAAAGGTTCTGTTGATGATATCTTTTAAGATGCTGATACTTTAGCATAATTTTGTTGATTACAAGTAGAAAGAATTAAGTTTAAACACAGCAAACATTATGAAAATAACAATGGATATAACAAAAAAGAGTAATTCCTTTACAATACATTACATGATTATTGCTTTAGGTCCAGCGGACTCTTCTGAGCCAAATCAGGACCAGTAATTCCTTTAGGAATGTTATAATGAAAAAGACACATGAAGATCAGTTAAAATGAGTTCTAACCAATTGATTCATTTAGTTCAAAAACTTGTGACAAATAAAGACACATTAATGAATTAGAATTATACTTACATTTAAAATAATAAATGAATAAACGTTAATCTTCAATATAAAATTTTTAAAATAATTATTTAAATTAAAAAGCATTTACTGGAAACAAAAAACCTTTTAGATTTATGTCATATAGATATATTAGCAGCACACACCAAGGGGCAAACTTTTATGAGCCAGTGATCATTAATGCTTCTAAAATTCCATCAGAAAATATCCATAAGATTACTGCACAGCTGTCTTCTGGTTAAACAGAACTCATAATCATGTCCCTTTAGAATTTTTTTCATAGATGTTTCTTCTGGCTCATACGTAGTAAGTCCAACGCTGTTGTGTCTCTAGAAATAGGACTCTATCAGTTCACACTTTGAGGAGTTAGGCTGTCTCAACCCAGCAAGTCCTGGGCAAAAAGCGGTTGGAGTGAAAACCCATATAGCAATGCATAGAAGGAGACATCAAGAAGTTTGAGACAAATCCATCGATTACAATTATTTAAAACTGTTATTGCCCATGCCAATTTGTCTAGAACCGCTCCATCGGACCCCCATGACCCACGGCATTTGTTGTTACAAGCTGATATTGTACTTGATATACATTTTCAGGTCATTCCATAGTAATCACTAATGATATGATAGATTTTTGTACTCAATAATATTTGTTCTAGAGCTTTCAAACTCTCGTCTGCAGCTATCTGTATTGTAGCTGAAAAGATTGCAGGAGTTCACAACAATAAAATAAAATTTACATAAAATAATAACATTAATGAATAAATAACAATTTTTTAAATATAGTAAAAAATACAAGTATAATAAAAATTAAAAGTATGCATGTAACACTGTATAAAATATAAAGCTATTAACGGAAACATTCCAGTGTAAGCAAAATGAAAGAAATCACGAGTGTCCATTGCATCAAAGTCAAAAGAACGTGAATAACTACAATTACTTTAAAAATAATAAAAGTTATTATCGGAAACAACTTCAGATAGTAAGAAAAGAATTAGTTGCTAGTAATTTTAGCTTAGTCAGTCATTGTTTATAGGATCCAGGGGAGTACAAAGAGCTAAATCAGGACCACATGTAATCAATTATTTACAGCAAAACGAATAATGTACTACCAGAAAAAAAAGGAAAGCAGGAAAAGGTACAACGGTCAAACAGAAAATAGAATAATTATAATGACTTTTAAAATAATGCAAAATTATTATAGCAAAGAAGCTCAAATAAAAAAGAAACATGGTTTTTAGTGCATTCCTTTACCGAATCAAGAAGAAACGATAAAACCAAAGCCCGGAATTGGAAAGAAACAATAACCAAAATCATGAAGAGGTAAAGATAAAGTAAAAAACAATTGTCTCATACAATTAATTGTTATGGACTGAATAAAAAATTCAAACATTTAAAATCTGCAAGAAGTTAATTATTTATTTCAATTCAACAATGATAATAAAAATGAAAAAATATATTAACAAAAATCATTAGTAAATTGCAAAAAAAAATTAACAGAAATAAGAACTAGTCAAAACAATTATAAAATCATGTATAAAAGAACTACTTCAGTACCTACAGTTATGGTACATTAAATCATTTGTTAGTCAACACTTAAATGTTAAAAAATATACCATACCTAGGGTTATGGTACACAGTTTACGTGTCTTACCACATAGCTCAGCGGTAGAGCGTTTGCCTTGCACAGGATGAACCCAGGTACGAATCGCGTGGTGGGCAAGAGAAAAAATTGCCATTTTTACTGTCCATCTTTGCAATATGATTGCCCTGGGATGGTTATTCCCATCTGCCATAACGCCAACGTTGGGAATAAACGTTGAACTTCAATGTTCATTCTTCACAGTTTACGTACAATTGTATCGCAGTACAATATGCTGATTCTACAAACAGCAAAAAATTCTTTAAATTAAATGGGTCCAGTTAAAATTATGACAAATGAAACTTTACAGGAAAATTCTGTAATTAATGTTTTGCAAGTTTAACAAGAAATGTGCACAGCATCTTTCGATATACCTATACACTTGGTCATATTTAAAGATAACACAGAAGTTTAATATTCATAATAACCAAAATTGACAGACACAAAACCAAGACCTATGTTTGTATCTGTACAACACTTAAACCAGCATATGATAATAATAATAAGGGTATTTATATAGCACTTTTTCCTGACAAAGTCGGTTCAAAGCGCAGTTATTAAGCATTGTTAACATTGAAATACATACAAAAAGAAGTGAAACAAAACCAAGACACTAATAAACTAGACAAAGACATAATTCCAGCAATGAAAAAGAATATTTACAAGTAAAATATAAAAGATGAGTGAGGGAGGGAAGGAGGAGAGAGCAGCTAAGGAGTAAGGGGGATAGGGGCCTGCGGTGTGACTGCGGTGGTCTCAATCAGAAAAGAAGGAATGATGCTGGTGATAGGAGAGGAGATCAGACATTTTTTAATGAAGAGATCGAGTTTTATAAAGTATTATTCACACATGCCGAATAGTGGTAAGTGTTTGTACATTTAAATTATGCATCAAATAATGGTAGGTCTGTTCCCAGCAAGAATGCACATGCACACAATTAATTTGCTTGGAGCTGGAACTGTTTCATACCTTGTATCAAATATTTTGATAGTCGTGTACCTACCAAGTATGAGATGCAAGCACTGACAACAATGATATACACACAATACCAAATAAATGGGAGAAAGAGTGTTGGGAGGGATGGAACATAAAGTTTGAGGGAGAGAAAACATCCTCAAACTTAGAATAAAATAGAATCCAAGAAAATATACATAGAACATCACAATGTCTATCTTAAAGTTTACAAACTATGCACATTAAATGTCTATCAAGATTGTAAATGAAAACTTGTGCAATGGTTATCTATTGAAAAATAATTGTTGAATCCGCCTTGGAGAGACATTGATTGAATAATAATGGATTGTGCAATCAATAGTTTTTTTAATAGTCAATGTTGGACTCTTTTGTGCACTTGAACTATGTTGTAGAACACAGTATTACTTCAAATCTGCCATGAATGATCGGATTGATTGTAATACTTTTTATGCACATCTTATATTCATTCATTATTAATGCATTCGATGTTTATGAAAATAAATGATAAAGCAACACGAATTTTAAAAAATCTTCACTTTACAACAATTAATCCAAACATTGTCCACAAGAGATGTTTGTGGCTATATACAATTGAATAAGCACAAAATGTGATAATAATAATTATCAATAGACCCTAAACATTTTTACAATTTCAACATTGTAAAGATGCGAGTGGGGATGAGAAGATGAAGAAAAACATTAGGGAGGGGATGGGTTTGACAAGAAAACTTACGCAAATGTTTATGGAGTCAAAATACAACATATGCACTTCACTTACATGTATCCCTGTAGGTCAGTGATGGGCGGGTGGGAAGAAATGAGGGTGAATGAAGGAGTCTACACATTAAGGAACAATATATCTGCATGGGGGAGGAGAAGGGGAAATACACCTAAGAGTAAAGAAATACATCCAAGGGAAAATAAACATGTTTGTGAAAGAATAGTTAGTCATTGTTTATATGGTCCTGTGGACTGCAAAGAGCCAAACAAGGACCACAATTTGTTTAAACCAAAGAGGACTCACCCACGATCCGCATAAAAGATCTGCTGAAACAACAATAACGATAACATTGAAGGCACTCCACCAGCCGGTCAAAGGCTTTCCATGTAGATTTAGAATTAGTGTTTGTATTTTACATTTTGACACAAATGAAATATTTCATTCAAAAAGTTTGCCATGATGTATGCATTACGTTATTGTGCATAGACCATAATTGACATAAATAGGCAGAAACAGTGTGCACTCGACATGTATACATTATATTTTTATACAGCCTACTGAATAATGAATCAGCTAGCTTAGAAAATGCAACATATTGAAGCTATTGACCAATGAAATGTAGAAATTCACTTATACATAGACATTTCGATACTAAAACATCTCATTAATCAACAACTTCATTGTGTTTTTAATGAACAGACCACTGTAGAAATTCACTTATATATAGACATATCAATACGAAAACATTTCCTAAATCAATAACTTAAATTTTTTTTAATGAACAGACCACTCATGGTGCATAAAGCCACATTTGTAAATTACCAATGCTGTACTATAATGTTTTAATTTATAATAAACCGTTACCTGAACGTATACAATGGTACAAATTATTCCACACACTAAGGACATAATCGTCGATGCCTAGTTTAGTAGTTCTGAAGCATTTTGTTGTGAAATAGTGTTCAAAATACAAACACTGCAGTTAAAAAAAAAAGGAAACAACAATGTGAATCAATATTTTTATATACAAAGTTTGAGTCCATTGTGATTGGGCCCCATAAAAGTCAAACATCGTGAATCAATGCTGTCTTCACGAAAAGCATTATATATAAATGTTTCACCTGGGAAATCCATTATGAATAAATTGTAAATGTGCACAAAGTCAGTTCGAAAGTCGATCAGACATGAAACAATGCTTGTTCAAATACATCATTATGTACAAATAAGTGTATCCAATAACATTTTCATATATAAAATGTACATGGACTCTTGCATATAATTAAATTAGTTTAATAAGTGAAACAGTATATACTTTAATGATATTAAATAACAATACAATGCAATACAAATAACTTTGTTGTCCGATTAAAAAACACAAACACATTAATTGTGCCTTTAGCATGCCGCCATAGGTAGGTAAAGACTAAAACAATAAAATAAAAGGAGAGCTGTTTATAAGTGACTGTGACATACAAACATAAAGAACTAGTACAACAATACTATATAGTTTGTAACAAAGTTTGTATGCAGGCAACAATCTACATTGTTATGAATAGGCGCTGCATCATTGAATATATAGAAAGTCACACATTTTGAATCGGTACTAGCAAATAAAATAAGTATCTGAAATGAATAAATAAGCCTACAAATTGTACATACTACCTGGATCTTTGCATTTCAATTAGTTCAAAAGTCAAACATTCTCGATGAACACTGATTTCAAAACTCTGATCTAAAAATATAATTGTACATTAAATACACAACAATATTGTACTAAAAACTGTTCATTGATCGTCTGAGTAAGCTATACTGAGTCATAAGACATAAGAATATTAAGAATATTTATTCACCAAGTAAAAACGTTACAAGGATTTTGGTGTGGCATGGTGACAATAAAATACACCATTTCTTGCACAGCCTCACCAACTGGCCCGCTGGTGTCAGTATAAATCGGTCCAGTAGTCACCTATATGCGAAAGTGTCGTGTGACTATAATCTACATACAAACAACATACAAGCCTCACTCATAGTATTTCAATCGTCCCCTATACGCTTATGTGTCCGGGGACGTTAATCTATTTTAACTAACTAACTAACAGCCTCACAAGAAGTCCCCTATACGCTCAATGTGTCCGGGGACACAAATTTAATAAAGAAGAAGAACAGCCTCACAGCTTCAAGTCCCCTATACGCTGATGTGTCCGGGGACGTTAATCTACTTAACGAAACGAACGAAACGAAACAGCCTCACATTCATTCATCGTGTCATACACTTCATTGGCATTCAACATTCAACATGTATACAGCACTAAAGGATAGGTAAACACAGTGTTAAACATACATCAGTCATATATCACAAGTTATGAAGTCACACACACACACACTGCAAGTAAGACAAAATACAGCAGTAAAACAATTTAACAGCATTAAATAAAATGATGATAATGATTAAGAATGTAAAGCTTCACATCCAAGTGTCAAATTTTAGAATTTTTGAATAATATCACTTTCAAGCAAAGTTGGCAAAAGATTAGGCACAAATAAAATTGGTTTGCTTAGAACAGCCTCATTAAATCAAACTGGAAATCAATGCCATTGGTACAGGTACAAACAAAATGTATTTGCATTGGCAATGTATCTAAATGTATTTGTAATAACTGCCATAATATAATTTGGCTAAATTAGTACATTCATTGAATAAATTATATGTGTGCATTTTCAGTTATAAAATACTGTCATAAGGAACAAGAATGTGTATTTACATGTTATGTCTCAAGGGAACATACTCCAAATTTAATTTAGTTAAAATGATGAAATTAAAGTTACTTATGCACAACAACAACAAAGCCCTTAATTAAATATTTACACTTAATTGTCATCAACATATCTGCAACACAACTTTCAAATCCTTACTAGCATTAAAAAAAAAACAGAAAAAAGAATCTGTGTGCATACATTGTTTGAAAAAAGAACCATTAAATACAAAACAAAGCAAATTTGAAATCCGAAACGCAATGTACACTTTTCAAAGAAGCATAATTATTAGCACATACTCCAATTGAAACAAAATCATTGGATACAATTAGTACATAAACAGGAAAGAATCAAATGGATCAAAGTGTATTATAATTTGCAGTAGTGTAAACTCTCATAAAATATAGTAACTGTTGGTTTAACACACATTCTGGTATGAACATCATTTTATAATTTTAAAACGAACATGCGAAACATATAGGAGCAAACACACACACAAAACAAAGAAATAAGAAATAAATACAAACAAGAATTTTCAGTTATTATAATCAACAATTAAAGTCAATGTCAACATCATTAAACAACAAACCAGCATGTAACACTCCTCCCTACACTTTGAATCATTGAATTTATGTCATTTCACAAGCAAGTACATCAAGTTTTTTAAAGGTCAATATATAAACAAAAGACAATACAGACAGTCAATAAATTGACATAAATGTATCGTCAATATAGGCATGACATATTTCACATTAAAAAATAAATCTGATGTGAAAAGCTTTTATTCAAACACAGCTGTACAAAAAAGAAAATGGGATGTACATGTATTAAACCCCACACACCTTTTAAAACTATAATTAGTATGATCGAGACATTATATATGTATTCTACACTCAAAATGGTTTGTGAAAAAATAAAAGAAATCTACAGAAATTCAAATATTACAAGATATGTGTAATCCATTCCAGAATGCATATTCAGTGGACAGGGGGGAAAAGACCACACAAACAATGAGAATAATGTGTGTGTGTGTGTGTGTGTGTGTATATATATATATATATATATATATATATATATATATATATAGGTCTCTCGAAAAATATCCCACAAACAATCAGACTAATTGTCAATATATTTAGATATTTATATGTAAATGTATGTGCAATATAAATGTTAATGTATTCATGGTATGGTCGTGGCGAAGGATGCTAACAAAATGGCTCATGATATAACATGTTACAATCATATTTTAAAACTATTCATAAAATTCAAACAAAAAACTGTCTACCAAATTTTTTTAGAATGTAAACAAAGCAGTAATCAAGATGTGCATACTCAACTGTACTTATGTGTGCACAATAATTAGCAAAGACTGTACAGAATGCATCCTTGTACAAATATAATCATAGAAAGAAGAAACCAAACCAAAACAAAAAAAACCAAACCTAAAATCTTATAAAAACTATGCAAGTACAATGAGTTATATAAATTTAAAAATACAGATCAAACGCAATGCAAACAGATAAAAGTATGGAGTTGTTAGTTAGTCATTGTTTATAGGGTCCAGAGGGCTGCAAAGAGCCGAACTGTACATATTTGTATATACAATTAATTATCTATACATTCAAGTATTCTTTGCATAGGTTAACCTGTCGTTTTTTACAGGCACATTCAAATACCATTAAAATCTATAGTTTAAGAAAATATATATTGTTAAAAGATTGTTCTTCAACAAAATTGAAAATGTATGAATATGTACTGTATGAATTGCGGGGACATCTAATCACAATTTACATACACACAATGCAAATATGAATACGAAAACATAAAAACATTCATTCAAAAGTATAGTTACAGAGTCTAAAAGTACATTACATAAATATAACTAAATAAAATCTTTGGTTTTAACAAAATATTGAGAGAAAAAAAAGGAAATTATTTAAATACTAGCACTAACAGATAATGTTTGACTATGTACACGTTTGTATTTGTAACACACATAACACTTTACATGGCTTAAATATTTTCTTCAACGAAATTTTAAAAAGAAGGCAAATATATTTTTATAATACTAACTGAAAATGTAGGCATATGAATTGTGGTTTTATCTGATCCAATGATTTTGTACACTGTACAAAAAAAAGGAGCCCAAACAAATAAATTGCATAAACATTTTGCTTTTGATTTCAATACAAGAGAAATATTCAAATATAAACGAAAAATATATCAATATGTACAAAGTTTTTTTTCCTCATGAACAGTCATTTTTATATCTATGTACATAATGGGAAATGTACAAGTTTAATAGCTGGTGTAAATAGGAGATAGCAAGAGCAAGAATGGTGCTTTTTCCTTGGCATGGTCAGATGAAAATGAGACACTGAGGAATATTAATGAGATTTCAATCTTTTTTCTAATGTCACAACAGTCTCTGTGCGCTGGTCAACACCTCCGGCAATGATTAGATTAGATTAGATTAGATTAGATAGTCAGTGTTTATAGTGTCCAGCAGACTGTCAAGAGCCAAATCAAGACCACACAAAACTAAGCAAAATCAGACTAATCTGCTAACATTTAAATAGGATACAAAATGTAAATAAAAGCAGTCTTACTAATAAAATTTAGCCAAGAATATAAACAAGACGATATGACCTATATGCGATAAAACAAACCAACATCATGTAAAAATTGAAACAGGTATTTACTATTGCAAGCTTTAAAAATCTCATTAAAAGGTATCGAACCAAAATATCTTTCTCTTTCATCAACCAGATCAGCACATTCAGACATAAAATGGTGAACGGAAAAGGATTTGTCACATGCAAAGCACCATGGTGGTACTCCTTTTACAAAAAAAATATGGGTGACATATAGTTCTAAAGCTTTGTTGCTGCGTTTGTGAAGACTGACCACCCTTTACTGTTCGTTTCACCATCATGTTAAATATATGGAAAATATTTATACAAAAGTGAAATATTCTATATGCAATAATAAAAGTAAGAATATGTACAAATTAATATGAATTAAAGTATTGTCCAATCAATCTAAATAGACACATTACATTTTAAAGATACGGCTTTTATTATTAAAATACTTTAAAACAAATAAATTATTGCTATACTAAATGAGAGTGTATAACCATGCAAAGGTTAATGGTTACATCCAATAATTCTATATGCACAAAAGTACACTCAAAATATAGTTGCAAAGTCATAAGAAGTTCATAAATACCAGTCTTAAATATTTTGCATTTATCAAACTACATAAACAAGAAAAAATGAAAAATGTGTAGACAATTAAAAGTTTGTAATGTATAATGCGTACATAGAATCATTATTTTTCATATCCAATAACGTAAAGTTTATGCATGGATATGTACAGAATTGTGTGCGTGAACGATAATTCTTACACATAAATGTATGTAAAACACAATAACTAAAGATAGAGTGTCAACAGAAAAGCATGGCATTAAGGGTTTTGCTTATAATGAAATGTTAAAAACTCGAAGTAGATTTCTACACAAGTGGAAAAAATATGAATAAAGAAGTTTTGTATATGAATTATTGGTCCCTCAAATAATTCTGTACATATCGCTAAAACATCAGTCAAAACAAATATACTGCACATAGCTTTTGCTTTCACTGTGATAATAAAAATATAAAATCAGAAACACGTATGAAAAGATCAGATGTACATATTAGAATATGAAATTGGGTATTTTCAAATCATTCTGTGAACACAGTTCACACAATGTATAATGAGTACATTGAATTGCATGTTCTTTAAAATGTGTATACTTTTAAAATGTTAAAAGAAAAACAAAGAAAAATGTATGAATATACACAAGATTTTATGATAATTCTTATATATACTTGTACACACTTAAAACGCCACAACTGTAGGCAGAGAGTTACAAGAAATAAATGGCCAAAAAAAGTGTTGCTTTCACTTAAGTTTGAAAAAAAATACATGTTACATATTTCTATACAAACAGAAAATTATGAAAAAGGTATCAATGTTTATATGTAGTATGGGTACATTGGATCATTATATTTGCAATTAACATATTAAATAATAGTTAAAGAGTATTAACATATTGAATAATAGATAGTTAAAGAAAATTAACATATTAAATAATACATAGTTAAAGAATATTAACATATTAAATAATAGATAGGTAAAGAGTGTAAAGCAAATACACGCAAACAGGTTTTGTTTTTCACAGTATTAACAAACATACAAATACCAACTATAGTTAGTCAAATGAAGCACTTTCAAATTTACTGGAACTAAATGTTTTGGGTTTTTTAAATAGACATTCTAACAGAAAATGTATGGACATGTACAAGTATAATTATAAATCATAGATATATCAAATTATTGAATAAGTAAATTTTTTTAAAAATGTACAATGCATAAAGGTTTAATTATTTTCACTAACAAGTTAAAACGTGAAGAAATATTTCACACACAAATCTGTGAAAATACAAGAGTGAATTATTTATAGATGCTATAAATCAGCTACAGGAAAAAAAAAGAAGAAAAGAAAATGAATAGATCACTTAAGATGCAAATAAGAACTGCACATAATAAAATTATTTTTAAAACATATACATATACATACTCATAAACCAGTGTTGAAATAATGTCCCACTAATCATTTTGTACACATTACATAAAAAAGCTAGTACAAAAGAAATATTGTTCATGTAGGTTTTCGCTTTCACAGATCTGATAAAAACAAGATTAATATTTCTATACAAACTGGAAAATATTTTGATATATACAATCAGAAAAAAGTATTTACATGAATAAATTATAACACAAAGTATGGGTACATACAAATCATTCTATGTACACACACACACATGATATGTTCTATGGGTACATTGAATAATTCTTTACAATGTGCACATTTTTTTAAACATGTTTTATACAATTAAGTAAAGTGTATGAATTTACACAAGATTTCATGATCATTCGTATATGCAAGAACCAGTATATGAATCATTGGTACATCAAATTATTCAGTACTATGTACATTAAAATGAATAAATTTATTTAAAGTACACTGCATAAAGGGTTTGCGTTCACTAACAAGTTAAACCATACAAAAAAATGAATTTAATAATTATAAAATCAGAAAACTGTATGAATTTGTATACACACACCTACACAGGCACACACACACACATATACACAAACACACTAAGCGCTTATGCAGTAAACAGGTATAAGAAAATGCATGACAATAAATCTATAAATGTTACGCTCATAGGTAATAGTAAATTGTCCATTCTTAAAAAATAAAAAACTAAGATAATATTGTTTGGGGTGTATTACGTCATGGAGAAGCAAATATGAAATGTATTGGATGGTAAACATCACAAATTATCACAAAATTATATTAACATCTAAATTGCATATAACCAGAATTAAACGCACAACATTCAGAAGCAAGCAAACAAATATTATAACAAAAATTATGAAGGTTGATGTGGAATGTGAACCAATACATAAAGTGGTCTTTATCCAACATAGATAGTGTGGAAATTCAGGAGGATTTCTTCCACGATGTTCTCAAGGAACTAGTTGAAGATACAAACTGTAGGTAAATAAATACACTAAAAAGCAAATGTAAAACACAGTAGAACTTGAAGTCTTTATAGTGATCTCGTTAAAGAAAGCATTATAAGGCCAAGTTCCATCATAGCTTTATCAGTGAACAATTTGCAAGGGTTTTGATGTCGCTTGAAGAAGAGAGAGAGGCAATCCATCTTTCTGTGTGTGACTTGTCATGGTATTTCGTTCAATCCTGCAACATGTAAATAGATAGTCACACAGGCAGACAGACACAGGTAGAAAGACAAAGACAGAGCCACACAAAGGTAGACAGACACAGACGCACACAGACTAGACATACATACACACACACGCGCGCACGCACACACACACATACCAAAAATACGAAAAGCACACACACACACACACACACACACACACACACACACACTACATTATACGTATCCTGCACAACTTATGACATTCAACAGTTACGTACCAAATGGCATCTTGGCTTCCGCCTCATCTCAACAGCACTATCAAACTCAAAAGCCATAGCAGATGTCTAAAATATCAACAACAACAACAACAACAACAACAACAACAACAGAAAGACGGAGATCTAACAGCAAATTTTAAGAGTTAGCTTAATTTTATTTTCTATTGCTTCAGATGTGTGCTCACATGTTTCTCAACCTTATTTCCCTTGCTCTATTCCACAGTGTGCCTAAAATCGTTACATCGGCTGCCATTTTATTTTATAGCTGAAAGGGTTAGCTAACTGAAGGAATTTCTTCTGAAGGCTTCAGTTTTAACACTTAAAATGTTCACACTATTTGATTTTGTGCTTGTATCAGAAGGAATCAGTTTGTCTTCTGCAACAATACAATCATACCTCCAGCATGGTCTTCACACGTTCGAGGGCTTGTCTAGCACACCTAACAGCCAGACTGGCGTCATCATCAGTGTAGACGTCAGCAGGGATCCTAGGGAACACTAGCACGTCAGGGTATCTCATGCGCATGTGATTTCCAACTCGTCCCTCCAGCTCACGGGCAAGCTGACACAGGATTGAGTCGCCAACAGCAGAGGCCAGGGCGCTCAGATCGTGCTCTTTCAGATAGGAGCTGTTAGCATCCCTGTAGTACAACACTGCTTTAAAGGCCTTTTCAACTCCCTGCACAGAAAAAAAGTAGCTTAAATAAAGACAGAGATACGCAATCCAAAATAATTTTCCGTCAAAGGCATATGTCCAACGGAAGAAAAACGTCGTCAATAGCAAACAATGAAACACTAAAACAGTAAAGAGACACTGGGGTACTGCGCCCCTTTTTCTTCGGATGAAAATATAAACCGAGGTCTAGTCTATGCGCGCACGCATTCCATCGCATGGACTTTAAAGATCCTGACGCTCATGTCCTAGACGGGTGAGTGCCTGCTACACAAATACACCCAGCACGCTCTATATGTCCCCTTTCCCCATCCCAGGTCGCCCAGGTTTGTGCTCATTCGTATGGGCGTCAGACTATGCGCCCAAAGGTTGCAGGTGGGCGCCTCAAGCAGCTTGAATTAGATCCTGTATCAGTTGCTCTGTGGGTTCGGGCATTAAATAGAATAGACCCAACGTTTCCCGGCGTGTCGTAAGAGGCGACTAACAGGGGTGATGTTAGCACGGCATCACTGGGCGAAAGTCTTCTACACAGAAGTCACCGGCCAGGGCGGAGGAACCTCACGTTACTACAGGTTCAACGACCATGTGCTCAGGGCCAAGGCGAGCCACACTGTATTCGTGGATTTCGGCTGTGGCCAACAGCCTGGAGAGGATTGGGCACCGCCAGGTCTTTTTTGCCCAAGACACACTACATGATGACACAACCCACTAATTCCATACCGGATCGGTCGTCGCCCGGGTCGTCACACGGCACAAGGACCGCGCCTTCCGTTGGCCACCAGGACGGAGGTGTTAAGTATGCTACTGATGGACAATTTAGCAAGATCCGCACGAGAAACAACATCGTCATAGGAACCTGGAATGTCAGGACCCTAACTGCGGAAGGAAAATTAGAAGAACTGGCCCACGAGTTGGACCACTATCGATGGAATGTTCTAGGTATCAGCGAACTGCGCTGGAAAGGCCTAGGTGAAACAACGACCGACAAAGGCCACAAGCTCTATTTCAGCGGTAGGGATGACAGGCACGAACACGGCGTTGGATTCTTGGTCCACAAGAACATTCTAGCCACTGTCATGGGTTGCCGCCCAGTCTCCAGTAGACTCATTACCATCCGCCTGAGAGCAGCCCCTTTCAACATCACCATCATCCAGGCCTACGCCCCAACATCAGACTATGACGACAGCGAAGTGGAGGATTTTTATGAAAATCTACAGGCGGTCCTTGACCAAGTGCCGAAGAAGGACATAGTCATAGTGCAAGGCGACTGGAATGCCAAGGTTGGCCAAGATGCGCACCACAACTGGGGAGACACATGTGGACCCCACTGCAACAACGAGACAAATGACAGGGGTCTGAGACTCTTGGAGTTTGCCAGATACAACAATCTGGTACTGGCAAACACGCTTGGTCTCCACAAAAACTCCCGACGATGGACATGGCACAGTCCTGGCGGGGAGCATCACAACCAAATAGACTACATCATGGTCAAGAAACGCTTCAGATCAAGCATCAACATTGGCAGGACACGTACTTTTCCAGGAGCAGACATCGGAAGTGACCACGATCTCGTGATGATGTCTTTCCGGCTCCACTTGAAGAGAGTAAATACAGCAAAGTGCACTAGACTGAAGTTCGACCTGGACAAACTGCAAGACCCGGAGGTGGCAGAACTATTTCAGGCCACAATTGGAGGGAAATTTGCACCACTGCTCATTTTGGGGGCTGGTGAAGTAGATGTCAACACCATGACCACCACCTTCAACTCAGCTGTGACAGATGTCGCCACTGAGATCCTTGGCAAGCACCGACCAAAGAAGAAGCTGTGGATCACACCTGAACTTTTGGATCTGTGTGATAAACGAAGAGAGATGAAAAAGAAAAAGAACACCTCACAGGGAGCTGATGTCTACCGAAAAATCAACAATGACATCCGAAAAGGCATGCTCACAGCAAAGGAGAACTGGATAGAAGATCAATGCCAGGAAATAGAGAACAGTCTGAACAAGAACAACAGCAAGAAGGCCTACCAGACTGTGAAGCGGCTGACAAGTGTCAAACAGCCCAAAGTCTCCACTATCCAAAGCAAGTCTGGCATATGCCTTACAGAAGAACAAGAAGTCTTGGACAGATGGACAGAGTACTGCTCTGACCTTTACAACCATACACCAAATGGAGACCCATCAGTTCTAGCATGTCCCGAGAACAGAGAAGAAGAAGAAATCCTCCCAATTCTCCGGGAAGAAGTTGAGGCAGCAGTGCAAGCGCTAAAGAAAGGGAAGTCAGCGGGAGTGGACAACATACCCGCGGAACTGCTACAAGCAGGAGGAGAAGCGATGATTGATGCCCTCACCATTATCTGTAACAAGATCTGGCAGAGTGGGGAGTGGCCTATACCATGGACCCAGTCGCTTGTCATCACTCTTCCCAAAAAAGGTAACCTTCAGGAGTGTGAAAATTACCGGACCATCAGCCTCATCAGCCATCCCAGCAAGGTCCTCCTGAAAATAATACTCAACAGGTTGAAACCCCAAGCTGAACAAATCATAGCTGAAGAACAAGCAGGATTCAGGGCAGGGCGAAGTACCACTGAGCAGATTTTCAACCTCAGAATAATCTGTGAGAAATACCTACAGCACCAACAACATCTATATCATGTGTTCATAGACTTCAAGAAGGCGTTTGACCGAGTCTGGCATGCAGCTCTATGGGCAACAATGAAAGTGTACAACATCAGCCCTAAAATTATTGAAGTCATCAAAAGCCTGTATGACAAGGCTACCAGTGCAGTCCTCCACAACAGAGCCATCGGGAATTGGTTCAGAACAACAATCGGTGTGCGTCAAGGATGCCTACTCTCTCCAACACTCTTCAACATCTTCCTAGAGCGCATCATGTCGGATGCTCTTGCAGACCATGAAGGCACAGTCAGCATAGGGGGTAGAGCAATCTCCAATCTTCGTTTTGCAGATGACATTGATGGATTGGCTGGAGAGGAACAAGAACTTGAACAGCTGGTACAGAGGCTTGACACCACCTCCAAAGCCTATGGAATGGAAATAAGTGCAGAGAAGACCAAAATGATGACCAACAACACCAATGGCATCAATACGGACATCAAAGTCCAAGGCCAATCCCTCGACACAGTGCATAGCTTCAAATATTTAGGAGCCATTGTATCAGACAATGGGTCCCGACAGGAAGTCCTCTCCAGGATCGCACAAACAACTGCTGCCCTGACAAGGTTGAAGCCCATTTGGAAAGACAGGACCATCAGTCTACATTCCAAAGTAAGACTGCTGCGCTCCCTTGTCATCTCCATCTTCCTATATGCTTGCGAAGCATGGACCCTCACAGCAGATCTCCAACGAAGAATACAAAGCATGGAGATGAGGTGCTACAGAAGACTTCTGGGCATTTCCTATACCCAACACATCACCAACGACGAAGTCCGACAGACCATCACACAAGCCATTGGACAACACGATGACCTGCTAACAGTGGTGAAGAAACGGAAACTTCGGTGGTATGGCCACGTCACCAGATCATCAGGCCTTGCAAAGACTATTCTGCAAGGCACAGTGCAAGGAGGTAGAAGAAGAGGGAGACCGAAAAAGAGGTGGGAGGACAACATTCGAGAATGGACTGGTTTGACACTGAGCGAAGCCATCAGGGCTGCTGAGGACAGAGAAAGATGGAGTATGCTGGTTAAACGATCATCTGTGGTGCCCCTACGACCTTCGGGTTACGGGACAGGATAGGATAGGATCAGGCAGTGCCTTTGGCAGCTCTTGTGCTGGAAAGGCGATATATATAAGAACGATTAAATAAGTACAGTACTCCTCTTTTAACGTCACTACCGTTTAAGGTCACAACGCGGATAAGATCAATCAGGTTGTTGGTCCCGGCCAAACACCTTCTTTATACCATTTAGAATTCCTCGCTTAGCGTCACCTGGCATAAGGGGGAAAACCTCGGATAACGTCAACCCCGTTTTGGTTACCAAATGGAGGAGACTACTGCTTAAGAGAAATTGATGCAACAGATGACGTCATTTATGAGGTCACTTCCTGTTTTTGAGATGATGTCATATATTCCTTATGATGTCATTTTCTGTTCACATAGCGTGGGATGCTGTGCTGGTAAGTCTGTCACGTGCGTGCGCGTCAATGTGTTTGTGTGTGTGTAGGTGTGTGTGTGTGTGTGTGAGAGTGTGTGTATGTGTATGCATGCTTGCATCCGTTTGTTTGAGTGTTTGATTGCGTGCTTATGCATCATACACACGCACAAAAAATATATATACAGTAATGCATACATGCATACGCGCGCACCAACGTGCACACATGTACACACACACACACACACGCACACATACACACACTGTCATACGACACAAAAATTTAGCACCTCGTACAAGATCAAGATTTTTACTGGTAGTTGATCTTATCGGAGGACTTTTTAGGGTGCCCCTCGGATAAGATCAAACAAAAATTTGGTCCCGTTGGGGGTCACCTTAAGAGAGGAGTACTGTAAATGATCTGTGGGTTCGGGCACTGATTAGAATAGACCCAACGTTTCCCGACGTGTTATAAGAGGCGACTAACAGCTAGGGGTGATGTCAGCACGGCATCACTGGGCGAAAGTCTTCTACACAGAAGTCACCGGCCAGGACGGAGGAACCTCATATGTTACTACAGGTTCAACGACAACGTGCTCGGGGCCAAGGCGAGCCACACTGTATTCATGGATATCGGCAGTGACCAACAGCCTGGAGAGGATTGGGCCCTGCCAGGACTTTCTTGCCCATGATACACTGCATGATGAATACAGCCATTTACTCCATACCGGATCGGTCGTCGCCCGGATCAACAAGGACCGGGCCTTCCGTTGGCCACCAGGTCGGAGGCGATAAGTGTGCTACTGATGGACAACTCAGCAAGATCCGCACCAGGAATAACATCGTCATAGGAACCTGGAATGTCAGGACCCTAAATGCGGAGGGAAAATTAAAAGAACTGGCCCACGAGATCGACTACTATCGATGGAACGTTTTAGGGATCAGCGAACTGTGCTGGAAAGGCATAGGTGAAACAACGACCGACTAAGGCCACAAGCTTTATTTCAGCGGTAGAGATGACAGGCACGAACACGGTGTTGGATTCTTGGTCCACAAGAACATTCTAGCCACTGTCATGGGTTGCCGCCCAGTCTCCAGTAGACTCATTACCATCTGTATGAGAGTAGCCCTTTTCAACATCGCCATCATCCAGGCCTATGCCCCAACATCAGACTATGACTACAGCGAAGTGGTGAATTTCTATGAAAATCTACAGACTATCCTTGACCAAGTGCCGAAGAAGGACATAGTCATAGTGGAAGGCGACTGGACTGCCAAGGTTGGCCAAGATGCGCACCACAACTGGGGAGACACATGTGGACCCCACTGCAACAACGAGACAAATGACAGGGGTCTGAGACTGTTGGAGTTTGTCAGATACAACAATCTGATACTGGCAAACACGTTTGGTCTCCACAAAAAATCCAGACGATGGACATGGCACAGTCCCGGCGGGCAGCATCACAACCAGATCGACTACATCATGGTCAAGAAACGCTTCAGATCAAGCATCAACATTGGCAGGATACGCACTTTTCCAGTAGCAGAGATTGGAAGTGACCACGATCTCGTGATGATGTCTTTTCGGCTCCACTTGAAGAGAGTAAACACAGCTAAGTGCACTAGACTGAAGTTCGACCTGGACAAACTGCAAGACCTGGAGGTGGCAGAATTATTTCAGGCCACAATGGGAGGGAAATTTGCACCACTGCTCATTTTGGGAGCTGGTGAAGTAGATGTCAACACCATGACCACAACCTTCAACCTAGATGTGACAGATGCCGTCACGGAGATCCTTGGAAAGCATCGGCTAAAGAAGAAGCTGTGGATCACACCTGAACTTTTGGACCTGTGTGATAAACGAAGAGATGACAAAAAAAGAACACCTCACTGGGAGCTGATGCCTACCGAAAAATCAACAATGACATCCGAAAAGGCATGCGCACAGCAAAGGAGAACTGGATAGAAGATCAATGCCAGGAAATAGAGAACAGTCTGAACAAGAACAACAGCAAGAAGGCCTACCAGACTGTGAAGCGGCTAACACGTGTTAAACAGCCCAAGGTCTCCACGATCCAAAACAAATCTGTCATATGCCTTACAGAAGAACAAGAAGTCTTGGACAGATGGACAGAGTACTGCTCTGACCTTTACAACCACACACCAAACGGAGACCCATCAGTTCTAGCATGTCCAGAGAACAGAGAAGAAGAAGAAATCCTCCCAATTCTCCGAGAAGAAGTTGAGGCAGCAGTGCAATCGCTGAAGAAGGGGAAGTCAGCGGGAGTGGACAACATACCCGCGGAACTGCTTCAAGCAGGAGGAGAAGCGATGATTGACGCACTCACCATTATCTGTAACAAGATCTGGCAGAGTGGGGAGTTGCCTACACCATGGACCCAGTCGCTTGTCATCACTCTTCCCAAAAAAGGTAACCTTCAGGAATGTGAAAATTACCGCACCATCAGCCTGATCAGCCATCCCACCAAGGTCCTCCTGAAAATAATACCCAACAGGTTGAAACCCCAAGCTGAACAAATCATAGCTGAAGAGCAAGCAGGATTCAGGGCAGGGCGAAGTACCACTGAACAGATTTTCAACCTCAGAATAATCTGCGAGAAATACCTACAGCACCAACAACATCTATATCATGTGTTCGTAGACTTCAAAAAGGCATTTGACCAAGTCTGGCATGCAGCTCTTTGGGCAACCATGAGAGTGTACAACATCAGCCCTAAAATTCTTGAAGTCATCAAAAGCCTGTATTACAAGGCTACCAGTGCAGTCCTCCACAACAGCGCCATCGGAAACTGGTTCAGAACAACAATCGGTGTGCGTCAGGGATGCCTACTCTCTCCAACACTCTTCAATATCTTCCTAGAGCGCATCATGTCAGATGCCCTTTGCAGATCACGAAGGCACAGTCAGCATAGGGGGAAGAGCAATCTCCAACCTTCGTTTTGCGGATGACATTGATGGATTGGCTGGAGAAGAACAAGAACTTGAACAGCTGGTACAGAGACTTGACACCACCTCCAGAGCCTATGGAATGAAAATGAGTGCAGATAAGACCAAAATGATGACCAACAACACCAATGGCATCAACACGGACATCAAAGTCCAAGGCCAATCCCTCAACACAGAGCATAGCTTCAAATATTTAGGAGCCATTGTATCAGACAATGGGTCCCGACAGGAAGTCCTCTCCTTGATCGCACAAACAACTGCTGCCCTGGCGAGGTTGAAGCCAATTTGGAAAGACAGGACCATCGGTCTACATTCCAAGGTAAGACTGCTGCGCTCCCTTGTCATCTCCATCTTCCTATATGCTTGCGAAACATGGACCCTCACAGCAGATCTCCAACAAAGAATACAAAGCATGGAGATGAGGTGCTACAGAAGACTTCGGGCATTTCCTATACCCAGCACATCACCAACGACAAGTTCGACAGACCATCACACAAGCCATTGGACAACACGATGACCTGCTCACAGTGGTGAAAAAAAACCGGAAACTCCGATGGTATGGCCACGCCACCAGATCATCAGGTCTTGCAAAGACCATCCTGCAAGGCACAGTGCAAGGAGGTAGAAGAAGAGGGAGACCGAAAAAGAGCCGGGAGGACAACATTCGAGAATGGACTGGTTTGACACTGAGCGAAACAATCAGGGTTGCCGAGGACAGAGAAAGATTGCGTACGCTGGTTAAACGATCATCTGTGGTGCCCTTACGACCTACGAGTTACGGGATAGGATAGGATAGGAAATAAGTAAAAAAAAAAACACAAGACCATAACAGACATACAATATAAACAGAAGTTTTAAAAGTGAAGCTGTAATGGACATTTTCCCGAAGATTTTGTATTATACACAAAAATAGTTACCAAACTATTATCCTAAGAACCGATGGATATTACAGTTTTGTCCAAAACAATTTAATATAGTGCAAATTTTAAGTTTAAAAACAAATGTATGAGAATTCTTATTTAGAATCTTGATTCAAAGGTGTTAATGAATTTTTCACTTATAATATTAATTTTGAATTGTCCTTTAGAAACAATCTTTTTTATATTTAATAGTGCTTAATTTTAGCATTGTAAAAAAATTTCAGATAAAGTTTACAATATCAAACCAAATTTCCCGTTAATAAAGCCGATTATATAACATTGCTCTACTGAATGGTGTATTTATCAATCCATTTGAAATAAGAATATAAATCGATGATAAGGTACAGGTACTTATAAAGCGAACAAGTCACTTACTTGGTGGCACTGGAAACATATCCAGTTGTGGCCGCGAGAACAGGTACCTCTGGCAGCTTGGGCTGCATCCAAGTCAGCTTGTGCCTGTTTGAACCAACGTCGTCCTTCTCCAGGCTGTGGATTGGCTCTTTCATGATGATAGCTGTTGTAGTGGAAGCTGCCAAAATCATCACGGTTTAAATCGGTAATCTTCGCCCCTACGCCTACCGGACCCTGAACTGGCAGAAAACCCATTTCCTGAGTAAGAGCCAAAGTGATCATGATAGGCTCGGCTCCTCCTGTTCATGTTGTCAAAGAAGGATGCAAGATCCGGCGACGGTGAACGCCTCGGTCGAGATCTTGCTGCATCAACACTGTCTTCATCATCTGTCTCATCAGGAATGGGCTTCTTGTCTTTGAGAAGCTGGATGTAGTCCTGAAGACGCTGAACTACACGGGTGCAGAGCGCTTCATTGCCCCTGTTCTTATCAGGATGCCACTTTAAATACAGTCTCTTGACAACACGGTTCCTTTCTCTCTCGTCCAATGTACGCCAGGCTTCAGTTAGCATCTCTTTGATCTCCTTCATGATTTTCTTGAAGTCCATCGACACAGGCTGCTCATTTCCAGAAACTGATGTGCTAGGTTTTGTTTCTCCTTGATATTGTACAACGGCTCCAGAAGCTGGCGCATTCTGACCAGACTTGCGCACAAATTTGTACAATTTGGTGACGTTAACCACATGTTCTCCTCTTTCAAGACCTAGATTGATAAGGTACTTCTTTGCCAGAAGAGGGACTTCATCTTTATCATCTCCTTTGACCTCTTTCACAACAACAGCGTAGATGTACACAGGGTTGTTGTCGATTTCACCATCTCCATCAATCTGAGGGTCATATGCTTCAAAACCAGCATGTTCTCCTTCATAAAAGGAAGAAAACGAGTTATCAAGGTAGCAGTGGAGATCTACTGGAATGAAAGTTCCAGCTGGTGGAAACACCGTTGTTTGTTTCTCAATACTGAAGTCACATGACTGGATACCATCCTCATCCATTTGCTGCAGTGCTTCATCTGCGTTTTGCAAACCATAAAGTAAATGTTCATCAGAGAGACCTGAAATGCCAGTGGCATGTTTGACTGCATATCTTAAACGTTTGCAAATAAGTGTATTCTTAACACCAAGTCTTTCACATGTACTTCTGTCTAGGTATACGCGGCACTTGAAGCTGTCGTTGTGTAATTTATCAACAAACGCTGGTTTTAGTTCCCCCGTTTCTAGTATTTCTCTTCCAGATGCTTTCCAAATCAATTCAGTTTTAAGATGTTCTACTTCCACGATGTCAATCTTCGAAAGATTGTCCATGATATTCTGTGAATCTTTCTCTGTAAACGGCAAATGATGCGTGTGATGATATGCCAGAGCAAGTCGTACAACGACTTCTGCAAATTGTGAACTCTGTGTTATCAGCTGAGCTTGTCTAGAGTAGCGCCCTTGCGATGCTGCTCTCTTGATGTCCATTGGAATAACTTCTTTCACAATTTTTGATAGTAGCTGCACACTGTACTTTTCAGGGAGGCGTTTCAGCTCAACTTGGGCAATTACGTTTTTTATGTCAAGATCGATGAATCCCAAGAAAAACTGCATATCTTGTGGCATCTGCTTAATTCTCTTTGCAATAATATTTGAGTCTACGAATGCCAGCTGTGTTGATTTCACAAGGTGATTTGACTTTGATGGCAGATACAGGTGCTCGACAGTAAGCGTTTTAATAGTGGCACTTTCCGATCTCAAGCAATTAAAGATTTCCCGCACAGCAATCTTGACACATTGCTTTATTTCTTCCACATGGAGTTTAGTGTCTCCTGCTCTCTCTTTCAACTGCAATAATGCTCTTGCGTAGTGGTCTGCTGTTACTCGTTCAGCAACTCCAAGTCTTTTGAAGAGATCAAACATTGGAGCAAATTCTGAATATGCTTTTTCTATGTGTCCTCTGATCGCTTCCTCTTCTCGCAAGTCTATGACAACATTCTCTGCTTTCAGCATTTGTTTGGGGTTACTTTTATGACAGTAGATCAAAGCCACACGACGTTCCTTTAAATTCTGAATTTCAGTAGGGTTCATGGTACGTTTTATTTCCATGTACAATTTTTTCATTACAAATTTTGCTTCCTTGGCTACATTTCTTGACTGGAGCAGACCCTGCCCGCGCAGACTAGCGAGGTTTTGACAGACATGAAGAAAATGTTCCATCACATTGCATTTTGGTAAATTGTTGTGCCCAATGAAAAGGTTAAATATCATCTTTGAACGATCAGTCTCATAGTCAATGGCTTTGTAGTTTTCAACACTACTATGACGTATGCATGCACTACTCCAAACCAGGTGTATGTATTCTTCTGGAACACTTTCTTCAACAGAAACCAAGTTGCCAATTCGGAAAGGTTCGGCAATGGAAGTCAGGACCTTTCCTTCTTTTGACTCATGCCATCTGGATGGGCGAATGAATCTGATACTTCTGAGAAGTTGAAGAAAGTCTGGAGTTAAGCGTTGATGATAATACAGGTGCCGGAGCAAAGCATCGCATTTATTTTCAATGTCACGAGTGACAGTACACGTCCTCTCAAGCTCACGAGCATATCTCAGGAACATATCCTGAGTGACATCGCAGATCATGCCTGCCAACTGCATGAATGATTTCCACTGAATTTCGCAGTATGGATATTGTGGAAAATCCTCTGCGTCACACATTGCACGAAAGACAGGCTCATGGGGAGAGTAAAATTTGCATGCAGGCAGTAGAACACCATTCTTTTCAACGAAGCAAATTGCTTGCAGTCCCTCTTTGATATAGATTTGCTCTTGTTGGTTCCAAGTTTGCAAATGCCTTCTGATAAAGTTCAAATGCCCAAAAATTGCATTTCGTGGCAGCTTGCTGAACTGAGGAAGCAGAAAACAACGGTAGAAGGTCGGTAAGTTTGGTGATTCAAATCCAAGAAAGTTGCGTAACATTTCGGGCAGTTCTTTCGTCAACAACACGTATCCTGCACTGGTTGACCACTCCATTAGACCTTCATTCCAAATAGTGCTGTCTAGACATAGCGTTGCTGTCGTGGTAACAGATGTCAGTTTTCCGTCAGTTTTTGGAAACAGAGGTAAAGATTTCAGCATTTGTTTTAAATAGTCATCTCGGAGTGACTTGGTCAGTGGTCCACTCAGATTGTTGCTGAAATATCCAAGGATTGATAAGGCCTCTTTCATGGTGGGTTTCAGATGATTAGCATATTCAAACAGCGCTCTTAGCATTGCAACCGGACGACTGATTGATGCCACAATCCTTGGAAGAAATATGCCTGCTGGCAAAAGTGATATGTCGAGAACAGGCAGCGGCAAAACCTTCAAAACCTCCCAAACCTCGTGATTAGACTGGTCGGGTTTTTCAGAGAGAAACAACACTTTCTGTATGTCTTTGACAGGAAAGAGGTAAGATTGCCCTTCTCGTATCACTGGGAGGAGACTCCACTCCATTAGACCTACGAGTTTTGTCTCAGCTTCTGTCTGAATGGAATCTGCGTCTTGCTTTTCTTTCATTTTGGAACCAAGAAACTCCCACAACGTTTTGATCCAGTTTGGTGTTGGAAGCTTCTTTTCGTCATATGTACAACGTCCTGAGCTGAACTCCTCAGCTGGCAGTGTGTCTGGAAGAAGTCGAACAAATGTTGGTACATCAAGCTTTTCCATCCATGGCTCGTAGTGTACGTTTGGACAGCAAAAGTATGATACAATCTGCCCTTGAAGAAAGACATTTGATGAGCCTGACAGAAGACTGTAGAATTTTCTTGACAAGATTGGTTTTGTTTCATTCTTGTGGAAGAAATACAGATTGCCAGACTCCCTCAGTGACAGTGGTAGACCCTCCAAGTCATTCATCAACTGTGGCTGGTAGCTGATAAAATGCAGTAGAAATTTAACATTTTCCGAATCTTTCAAAGGGGTTTTATTCAGAGCCTGAGGGAGGTGTTCTAGGTTGCACCGTCCTGGAACAGGTTTGTCTGCTGATTTCAAAAACTCAGAAACTGTCTCTGGGCACACGCACTGGACATGCACATCGCTGCTTTTGAAATTAGCACATATATCAAAAGGTGCTTCCAAAATTTTCATGTTGACAGCCTTCAACAATTCTTTCAGCCTTGCTGCATTCTCATGGATCCATTTTGTATTGTCTTTCTTTTCAGCTGGTCCTTGGACTCCTCCTTGCGACAATACCACACGTTTTTCTGCCTGAGGTTTGTCCCAAACAGACGAGAAGAAACCCTCCAAGTTACTGAAATAACCAGCACTGCCATTCGAGTTCGTCACTGGCATCCATTCAAGAGAATGTTGTTTAAGGGAAGTTACAGGAAACAATGGCAGTTCTAGCTTTGCTATTTGCTGGTAAAGATTCTTTCTAAGCATGACCCACAAATGTGTGGAAGCCGTTTCTAGATCAAGGTCTGGGAACAGCCTGTGGTAACACTTCAGTCTCCAAGACAGATCTGATTGGGACAGTGTGTCAACGGAATGGAACCACAGTTCTTGAAACAGCCCAAGCAAGGACAAATATGTGGGAACAATGATCTGAGTGGCGATCAAAGAATTCCATTCAGTTCTGACATCTGTCTGCTCTTCTTTATTGTCCCACAAACCTCTTCGGGTTTCGTGGTCAAGAGCGAAATGACCATTTACATGAAGTGGCAAATGTGTCGAAATAGGCAGAGGAAGGACACAAAATGCCTGGTGATTGGAACAAGGTTCTGGAATACGTTCTTCACTGCCAGGACTGATTTCAGCTACTTTAACAGCCACTCCACCTCGCGGTAACAAACGGAAATGTTCTTTGTGCCATTCACTGTGCAATTCTTCAGATACAACGGTGTTGTCTTTGAATCCAACTCTTTGCACACACAACCACTCTTCTGTGACCGCTTGGGATTTCACCGACAGTCTAGTGCTAACTTCAATGCTTTGAATTTCTCTCAGTGTTACTGACATGTCTTGGATTTGTCTTGCTGCTTGGGACAAATACCCATTGAAAACTTCAAGCCTGGAGGAACATTGTTCATCAATTACAACGGTCATTTCGTCTTCCAATTCACATTTTCCACCTGAATTTATCTTGTATATTCCAATCTTCCTGACATTGTTAAGAAAAAGAAGACACTTGCACAGGTCAGACTTGAACTCGTTCAAAAGCAATGTTACATCATCTTCCGTGACTGCTTCACTTTTAATTTCAGAAAGGTTTGCCATTTCCTCCGTGCGTAGTGGGAATCTGAATAGAGTTCCTGGCTTGGTCATATCGATGCAATTACTGAGATAACCAGCAAACATATCAGGGTATCCTTCCCTGATTCTGTTCCCAATGAGTTGCATACCAGGACTCGCTAATTGGGAACTTTGTGGCAGGTGGTAGTTGGGATCAAAAATGCAAATGGCTTCTTTTTCACCATCTTCAAGGGTCCAGAAAGATGGAAATTCTGTTAAATGGTATACAGAATTAAATCCAATACCGTATCTTCCAATTTTCAGTGTTTCCTGTCCTTTGCTACCCTGGCCAAGATTCTGGATACCTTCCATGTCTTTTTTCGTGAAGGATTTGTCATTAAAAACACAAAGAGCGGGTCCCTGCAGTTTTTCACAACCTTCAAGCACTCTGTTCCCGTGGTGTCGAAAATCCTTTATGAACTTGACTTCAGATGCACCAGCATCATCTGCGTTTTGCAAAAGTTCTTTGAACAAAGATGCATCAAATGTATATCCCTCAAGCAATCTCTTGATTCGATTTGTCAGCTTTTCCTTCTGACCAAATGGAATTGGTTTGCCGATAGTCTCAAAATCCTGTGTTCTTTTCGACTTGACCCCAAGAGTGGAAGCCACATCATTAGAAACTTTGCTATTCACAAATTTCATGTGCTCTGTTTCACGTAACCACTCACAGTCATCAATGCAGAGTTTGGAGATTGGTTGCATGATACACTGATTGTCTGGCAAAAATAATGAAGTGTGTAGTTCATCACAAACTGCAGACTGTTTTGATTCACAAAGCTGCTGGGCCACACGGCAGACACACCCAGTTTCTTCAACAGAAAGAGGCTGCGATGTCTTTCTGTGATAAATTTCACCAAGCACTGATGCAAGATTTTCTACACTGAACATCTCACTGACTCCAAACACCTTAAACAGTTCACGATGCAGACAACAGCTGGATTCAATTTTGTAGCGATGTGGTCGGCAATCATGACTCATCTGGAATGCTGCACGGATTGGTTCAACAAAACATTCACCTGTCCATATGACTGGTTTCTCCGAAAATCTTTTGAGTGTCTCTTTAAACTCTGTTTTGGCTTGAATGCACCGCTCCAAGTAGTTGTAGATATGACTGCATATTGTAAGCACCACAATTCCTGTTTTACTGGAAGAAGCACATTTTCCATTTCTTGTTGCTTGAGATATTGTCTGCAGTTGAAGCAATGCAATATCAAAAAGTGTTTCCCCCTGTTCATTTTCTATACTACACTGGTCATTTTCCACTGTGTTGTCATACTCAGTGCCTGCATCAAGTCTCAAATCACTGTTGTGTTCTGAAATATCATCAATTCCTGTGGAAGGTCTTGTCTGTAAATGATCCTGCGAATCTTCTGTGTGAACTTTCAGACACAACAACAATTTTCTAACTTTTGCAGCGTCAAGTGAATGGATGCCAAGAGCTTCAATGTCTATAACGTTTTTATGGCATGCTACAAGATCTTTCAGGTTGCCATCATACAATTCGTGTGGAGCTGCCAATGTACTCTGATCACATAAGTTGTCAGCTGCCCAAGGAAATGGCCATTCATCTTGGTTTGGTTTCTGCAAAACCGGCAGGAAAATTGTTTTGGAAAGTTCCTTTTTGATTTCTATTGGACAATCTTCTATTCTAGAAGGGCGACTCCAGATCATAGATGACATCCCATCAATGTAAGATTTAGATGGAGAGGAGGCACACAGATACTCAAAAACTCTCTTTGCTCTCAGTTTTGCCATTTTATTTTCCATCATCAAAGAATAGCAAGAACGAGCTCTTTCAAGAACCATTTCCCATGGCAGGTCGTCAGTAATCATCCCAAGATCAACGAGTTTCTCAAGGCATTCAGTGGTACAAAAATTAACTTGCTTTTGTGTATCTTTTTCTGCTGTACTCATACAATTTTGTGGAAAACATCCGTCTTCAGAATCATACAAGCGTGACGCTTTCTTATTAGGATGGATTAGTTCGCCTGGTTGTCGAAGTTTGCTAGCATCAGCACAAGGTACACATGGGCACTCCTTGAGTAAACATTTCAAATCATTATTCTCTTTCATAAGTGCATAATATACTAAAGTGTCTCTGTCAACAGAATCCCAATGGCTGCTGTTAATATTGGGAAAGAATGTTTGTTTGTAAAATGAAAGTTCACTCAGTATTCTGGAGCCAAATTGCTTTTTTTGTCCAGAAGATCCAAGCAAAGAGCCAATTTGTTCTGGAATATCTACAAGGTGCTGCTCATCGTTTTCCCAAAACCGTTGCAATGACTTAAGTGCAACTGGGCCACACTGTGACCATCGAAACACCGGATCTAGAAACCGGGCCTTTTCGAAGTCAGTCCACTGCCCTATGCTCCCAGCAATAGGCAGAACTTTATTTTTACCTGTAACTAGATGACTGCAAAACCCCTCGGAAAGAACAGGTTGGCCAGTTATAGGCCAGAGATTGAAGAAACCACTGACATCAAGGTATGCTTCTTGTTGTAAGTTCTCAAGCAGTAGAAGATATGCTCTACAAACAGCATCACTCAGGAGGGCAGCGTTCCAAATTGCTCCTTCACTTCGAAGATCATCTTCAGAACTGAGAAGTAGGCTGCGACGACTTGATGTCAACGCAAATGTTGCATTGATGTGAACCGGGAGTATGCCTTCCACTGCCCTATCTGGCAAAGGTAGGAAACAGAACAAGTGCCCTGATTTGTAATGTCCTTGTGGACTTTCTTTCAGATGTGGCAATCTGCCATCAAGTATCAGAGCTGCTGTAGAGGCCATGGGCAGATAAAGACCATCCTGCCGCTGTCTTGAAAGTTTGGCCGACTCTCCTGTTCCAGAGGCCCAAGCCACACGCCATTCTGTCTTGTTGGAATATGGCTCCACCAAACAAACTGTCCTGGCATGATCAGTAACTTCCACTGATATCGTCACATTTTCCACAATCTTGATGTCTGTTTGGCTGGGCCAGTTTTGTGTAAAATACTGTAGAACAGTTTTTTCTGATCCACATATTGTGTGACGTGACAACTTTGTGACTTCCAACAAGCACTGCTGCTGTGAAGGTTCAGCAGCATCAGGAGGCAGATAGAAGACTTTCAATGACTTCACGTTCTGGGTAAACAATAACAAGCTGCCTGCTTTATCTAGTAACATCTTCAGGAATTCACGCCTTTTAACCTCAGAGTAACTTTCAGTCTTGATCTTACTCTCTTTGGCTTGTTCTGTTGTTCTCAAAGGCAGGCGAAACAAAGTGCCATCAAAGTGCACTTCTTGGCTACTTTGTAGGCTGCATTTGTTAAAAATTCCCTGATATGGTTTAAACTGGTCTGGAAGTCTTGACAATAATGCCCGATTTATTGGATTCTGGAACTCAAACTTCATGCCTCTTTTTCCCAAGTATTTTCCTTGGGGATCAAAAAATGCCATTTTATCTCTGCTAAGAAAGCTGGGTACATCTGTCATGTTGTAAACTGTATTGAACCCAAGTCCAAATCGTCCAATTTTGGATGTGTCATCTTTCTTTGTTCCACCTCCTAGCTTCACAATGTTTTCGAAATCTTTATCTGTAAACACTGCGTCATTATATGCCCAAAATGCGGGACCTTGCAGAGATGACATCTCGTCATTAATCAGATTCTTCCTGGCATAGCTATGTTCTCTTTCATCAAGAAGAAAAAAGACCTCAGTTGCACCAGCATCATCTGCATTTTGAATCAGTTCCTTTGGAACAGAGAATCCGTCTGTGTAGGAATCTTTCAAGAGACCACTGATTCTGTCCGTGAGTTCTTCACTCTGTTCATAACCAAGATCAAGTTCAATTGCTCCTGTTAATGCTCTGTCCTTCATTTTCAGAGCACCAAGCTTCAGCGCTATCTGATGGTGAATGTCGCGATGCACTATGTATATCTCTTCTGAAACATTAGAGCTACCTGACATTGATGGGATTTCTCCAGAGAAAACAGTACATTTGTCAGCTGGCTGGAATTTCAAGGCAGTTGACTCACCAACATCCAGTGGCAAAAGGACTCCATAAACTGTAGGAGTACATTTGCTCAACACATCCAGGACATTTTTGACTAACTGAAGATCCCTTGCAGCATCAATCTGGCTGATCTTTTCCTTTTCATGGCGTTCACGAATCTCCTCTAGAACTGACATCAGCACCCGTGTGTCCTGACACATACTGGCTCCACACGCCTCAAACAATTCTTTTTCTTTGTAAAAGTCCGTCATCAGAGGATATCTGTAGGGCTTCAAATCTATGTCCCCATCGCGTCTTTCAATCCAAAAATCACAGGGTCTTGAGAATCCTTCCCCAGTTTCATGAAGGACACAGATTTTGGTTTTGAGGTGGGTGATGGCATCGGTTTCATGAGCAGCAAGAAAATGAAAAATACCGGCAAACAAGGGTCTGTACTTCACGAATTCGTCTTTTTCATAATGTGCCAAAAAAACGTCAAGATGTTTGATGACGTTTTGCACAGTTACATGGCATCCAACCTTTAGTTGCTCAGTGACATTTTGTGGAATGCCTGCTTTTAGAATTGGCATTACGGACCCAACAATATTGGCCTGAGAAGCGTTGCACATGTTTCTGGGTCTAGCAAGCAAACAGTTTTCACTGGATGTGATACCATAGGGAACAGTGACAGGATATTGTTCAGGGCGGTCCTTTTCTGGATTACAGCAAGGCAAACATTGAATATCTGACAACTGTTCCAATGTTTCCATGCCAATCATATCTCCGTTGTATGAGAGAATGTTCCATAGTCCATCTGCTTTTTGATATGCCCTTTGTACCTGTTCCTTGCCTCCACTCAGCATTTGTTCAATTTGGTTTGCTGTATGAACCAAATCATGGGACGAAATTTGCTTTTCTTCTTTGAGCCCAAGATTAACAAGTCTCTGTAAAACACTGTATTCCAGAAATTCAGCAGTAGGAAACATTGTTTCTGCTATGAACAATTTTTGCAACACCTGAGAATTAGGGTGGTAGAGGTCCTCAGGACGTTTGAGTGACGGAATGTCACTCTCAACTGGGTCTTGTTTTTCAGAACTTGTATTTTTCAAAGGCATTTGTATTTCGGGTGGCAGACTTTCTGGACACTGACATGGAATTGATGGATAGGTCTTCACCAAAGTCATTAGTTCATCCTCATTGGAACTAATTGCGTATAGCACCAGTTTGTTCCTGACAGATTTATTCAAGGAAATATTGCCTACATTTGGAAAGCATATTTCCCTGAAAAAGTCTGACTGAGCCACAAGATTTGGATTTCCAAAGTGAAGAAGAAGTCTACTCAAATTTGGAGGAACGTCAACAAGACTTCTGGCATTTTCCCCAAACATTTTGGTTACAGCCCACGCCTCGTCCCCAACTTCAGATGTTCTGAACTCTGGTTCTATAAACCATGCATCTGAGAATGAAACCCATCGATTTTCACCAGGCACAGGTAATACTTCGTCATTTCCTTTGACAGCTGCCCGATAGAAGCCCTTCGCCATTTCAGTTTGAATTGACAAGGGCCACAAGGCGAAGTATTGGCTAAAATCTGAATCCATTTCTGCTTCAGGCTGGACAGTATGAAGCAACAAAAGATACGCTCTGCAGACAGGATCTATTATCAATGCTTGATTCCAGGCAGCACCGTCACTGCTGAGATCATCTTCAGTTGACGTCAGAAGACACCGGCGACTAGATGTCAATGCAAAAGTGGCATTTAAATGAACAGGGAGATCGCTATTCGCAACAACTTCAGGCAATGGTAGAAAGCAAAATAAGTGACCTGACTTGTAAAATCCTTGTGGGCTCTCTTTCAATACTGATAATTTGCCATTCAATATTAATGTTGCTGCAGATGCCATGGGCAGAAAAAGACCGTCTTGCCGCTCTCTTGCAAGTTTGGCTGACTCTCTTGTACCAGAGGCCCAAGCCACTCGCCATTCGGTCTTCTTGGAAAATGGTTCCACCTCACAAACTGTCTTTGCATAATCAGTAACTTCCACTGATATTGTCACATTTTCTACAATTTTGATGTCTGTTTGGCTGGGCCAGTTTTGTGTAAAATACTGTAGAACAGTTTTACCATCCAGGCGTCTTTCTGATCCACATATAGTGTGATGTGACAGTTTCCTAACTTCCAACAAGCACTGCTGCTGTGAAGGTTCAGCAGCATCAGGCGGCAGGTAGAAAACTTTCAGTGATTTCACGTTCTGTGTGAACAATAACAAGCTGCCTGCTTTATCTAGTAGCATCTTCAGGAATTCACGCCTTTTATTCTCAGAGTAACTTTCAGTCTTGATCTTACTCTCTTTGGCTTGTTCTGTTGTTCTCAAAGGCAGGCGAAACAAAGTTCCATCAAAGTGCACTTCTTGGCTACTCTGTAGGTTGCATTTGTTAAAAATTCCCTGATATGGCTTGAACTGGTCTGGAAGTCTTGACAACAATGCACGATTCATTGGTTGCTGGAACTCAATCTTCATGCCTCTTCTCCCCAAGTATTTTCCATGTGGGTCAAAAAATGCCATTTTATCTCTGCTAAGAAAGCTGGGTACATCAGTCATGTTGTAAACTGTATTGAACCCAAGTCCAAATCGTCCAATCTTGGATGTGTCATCTTTCTTTGTTCCACCTCCTAGCTTCACGATGTTTTCAAAATCTTTATCTGTAAACACTGCGTCATTGTATGCCCAAAATGCTGGACCTTGCAGAGATGACATCTCGTCATTAATCAGATTCTTCCTGGCATCGCTATGTTCTCTTTCATCAAGAAGAAAAAAGACCTCAGTAGCACCAGCATCATCTGCATTTTGAATCAGTTCCTTTGGAACAGAGAATCCGTCTGTGTAGGAATCTTTCAAGAGACCACTGATTCTGGCTGTCAGTTCTTCACTCTGTTCATAACCAAGATCAAGATCAATTGCTCCTGTTAATGCTCTGTCCTTCATTTTCAGAGCACCAAGCTTCAGCGCTATCTGAAGGTGGATGTCGCGATGCACTATATATATCTCCTCCGAATCATACGAGCAACTGGCCATTGATGGGATTTCTCCAGAGAAAACAGTACATTTGTCAGCTGGCTGGAATTTCAAGGCAGTTGACTCACCAACATCCAGTGGCAAAAGGACTCCATAAACTGTAGGAGTATATTTGCTCAACACATCCAGAACATTTCTGACTAACTGAAGATCCCTTGCAGCATCAATCTGGCTGATCTTTTCCTTTTCATGGCGTTCCCGAATATCCTCTAGAACTGACATCAGCACCCGTGTGTCCTGACACATACTGGCTCCACACGCCTCAAACAATTCTTTTTCTTTGTAAAAGTCCGTCATCAGAGGATATCTGTAGGGCTTCAAATCTATGTCCCCATCGTTTCTTTCAATCCAGAAATCACAGGGTCTTGAGAATCCTTCCCCAGTTTCATGAAGGACACAGATTTTGGTTTTGAGGTGGGTGATGGCGTCGGTTTCAAAAGCAGCAAGAAAATGAAAAATACCGGCAAACAAGGTTCTGTACTTCACAAATTCGTCTTTTTCATAATGTGCCAAAATAACGTCAAGATGTTTGATGACGTTTTGCACAGTTACATGGCATCCAACCTTTAGTTCCTCAGTGACATTTTGTGGAATGCCTGCTTTAAGAATTGGCATTACGGACCCAACAATATTGGCCTGAGAAGAATTGCACATGTTTCTGGGTCTAGCAAGCAAACAGTTTTCACTGGATGTGATGCCATAGGGAACAGTGACAGGATATTGTTCAGGGCGGTCCTTTTCTGGATTACAACAAGGCAAACATTGAATATCTGACAACTGTTCCAATGTTTCCATGCCAATCATATCTCCGTTGTATGAGAGAATGTTCCATAGTCCATCTGCTTTTTGATATGCCCTTTGTACCTGTTCCTGGCCTCCACTCAGCATTTGTTCAATTTGGTTTGCTGTATGAACCAAATCATGGGACGAAATTTGCTTTTCTTCTTTGAGCCCAAGATTAACAAGTCTCTGTAAAACACTATATTCCAGAAATTCAGCAGTAGGAAACATTGTTTCTGCTATGAACAATTTTTGCAACACCTGAGAATTAGGGTGGTAGAGGTCCTCAGGACGTTTGAGTGACGGAATGTCAATCTCAACTGGGTCTTGCTTTTCAGAACTTGTATTTTTCAAAGGCATTTGTATTTCGGGTGGCAGACGTTCTGGACACTGACATGGAATTGATGGATAGGTCTTCACCAAAGTCATTAGTTCATCCTCATTGGAACTAATTGCGTATAACACCAGTTTGTTCCTGACAGATTTATTCAAGGAAATATTGCCTAAATTTGGAAAGCATATTTCCCTGAAAAAGCCTGACTGTACCACAAGATTTGAATTTCCAAAGTGAAGAAGAAGTCTGCTCAAATTTGGAGGAATGTCAACAAGACTTTTGGCATTTTCCCCAAACCTTTTCGTTACAGCCCACGCCTCGTCCCCAACTTCAGATGCTCTGAATTCTGGTTCCATAAACAATGCATCTGAGAATGAAACCCATCGTTTTTCACCAGGCACAGGTAATACTTCGTCATTTCCTTTGACAGCTGCCCGATAGAAGCCCTTCACCATTTCAGTTTGAATTGAAAAGGGCCACAAGGTAAAGTATTGGCTGAAATCTGAATCCATTTCTGCTTCAGTCTGAATATTTTGAAGCAGTAATAGATACGCTCTGCAGACAGGATCTATCATCAATGCTTGATTCCATGCAGCACCGTCACTGCTGAGATCATCTTCAGTTGTTGTCAGAAGACTCCGGCGACTAGATGTCAATGCAAATGTGGCATTTAAATGAACAGGGAGATCGCTATTCGCAGCAACTTCAGGCAATGGTAGAAAGCAAAATAAGTGACCTGACTTGTAAAATCCTTGTGGACTCTCTTTTAATTCTGATAATTTGCCATTAGATATTAATGTTGCTGCAGATGCCATGGGCAGAAAAAGACCGTCTTGCTGCTCTCTTGCAAGTTTGGCCGACTCTCCTGTTCCGGAGGCCCAAGCCACACGCCATTCTGTCTTGTTGGAAAATGGTTCCACCTCACAAACTGTCTTGGCATGATCAGTAACTTTGACTGATATTGTCACATTTTCTACAATCTTGATGTCTGTTTGGCTGGGCCAGTTTTGTGTAAAATATTGTAGAACAGTTTTACCATCCAGGCTTCTTTCTGATCCACATATTGTGTGACGTGACAACTTTGTGACTTCCAACAAGCACTGCTGCTGTGAAGGTTCAGCAGCATCAGGAGGCAGATAGAAGACTTTCAATGACTTCACGTTCTGGGTGAACAATAACAAGCTGCCTGCTTTATCTAGTAACATCTTCAGGAATTCACGCCTTTTAACCTCAGAGTAACTTTCATTCTTGATCTTACTCTCTTTGGCTTGTTCTGTTGTTCTCAAAGGCAAGCGAAACAAAGTACCGTCAAAGTGCACTTCTTGGCTACTTTCTAGGTTGCATTTGTTAAAAATCCCCTGATATGGCTTGAACTGGTCTGGAAGTCTTGACAATAACGCACGATTCATTGGATGCTGGAACTCAATCTTCATGCCTCTTTTTCCCAAGTATTTTCCATGTGGGTCAAAAAATGCCATTTTATCTCTGCTAAGAAAGCTGGGTACATCTGTCATGTTGTAAACTGTATTGAACCCAAGTCCAAATCGTCCAATCTTGGATGTGTCATCTTTCTTTGTTCCACCTCCTAGCTTTACGATGTTTTCAAAATCTTTATCTGTAAACACTGCATCATTGTATGCCCAAAATGCTGGACCTTGCAAAGATGACATCTCGTCATTAATTAGATTCTTCCTGGCATCGCTATGTTCTCTTTCATCAAGAAGAAAAAAGACCTCAGTTGCACCAGCATCATCTGCATTTTGAATCAGTTCCTTTGGAACTGAGAATCCATCTGTGTAGGAATCTTTCAAGAGACCACTGATTCTGGCTGTCAGTTCTTCACTCTGTTCATAACCAAAATCAAGTTCAATTGCTCCTGTTAATGCTCTGTCCTTCATTTTCAGAGCACCAAGCTTCAGCGCTATATGATGGTGGATGTCGCGATGCACTATATATATCTCCTCCGAATCATATGAGCAACTGGCCATTGATGGGATTTCTCCAGAGAAAACAGTACATTTGTCAGCTGGCTGGAATTTCAAGGCAGTTGACTCGCCAACATCCAGTGGCAAAAGGACTCCACGAACAGTAGGATTATATCTGCTCAACACATCCAGAACATTTTTCACTAACTGAAGATCCCGTGCAGCATCAATCTGGCTGATCGTTTCCTCTTCATGGCGTTCCCGAATATCCTCTAGAACTGACATCAGCACCCGTGTGTCCTGACACATACTGGCTCCACACACCTCAAACAATACTTTTTCTCTGTAAAAGTCCGTCGTCAGAGGATATCTGTAGGGCTTCAAATCTATGTCCCCATCGCTTCTTTCAATCCAGAAATCACAGGGTCTTGAGAATCCTTCCCCAGTCTCTTGAAGGACACAGATTTTGTTTTTGAGGTGGGTGATGGCATCAGTTTCATGAGCAGCAAGAAAACTAAAAATACTGGCAAACAAGGGTCTGTACTTCACAAATTCGTCTTTGTCATAATGTGCCAAAATAACGTCAAGATGGCTGATGACGTTTTGTACTGTTACTTGAGATCCAACTTTTAGTCTCTCAGTGACACTTTGTGGAATGCCTGCTTTTAGAATTGGCATTACGGACCCAACAATATTGGCCTGAGAAGCGTTGCACATGTTTCTGGGTCTAGCAAGCAAACAGTTTTCACTGGATGTGATACCATAGGGAACAGTGACAGGATATTGTTCTGGGCGGTCCTTTTCTGGATTACAACAAGGCAAACATTGAATATCTGACAACTGTTCCAATGTTTCCATATCTATCATATCTCCGTTGTACGAGAGAAGGTCCCATAGTCCATCTGCTTTTTGTTGTGCTTTGTGTGCCTGTTCCTTACCTCCACTCAACAATTGCTGTATTTGGTTTGCTGTGTGAACCAAATCAAGCGGTGAAACATCCTTCTCTGTCTTTAGCCCAAATTCTTTCAGTCTCTTAAGAACATTTTCTTCGAGGTATTCTGCCACAGGAAACATGTCCTCTGCTAGGAACATCTTTTTCAGCACAGGTGATCCAGGATGATAAAGTTCTTGAGGTCGCTTGATGGACTCAAACTTGTTTACATTCGGCTCTATCTCTTTGACCCTGAACTGGCCTTCTTCAAATTGCAAATTTTCAGGGCATGTACATGGAATGCAGGGATGTTGTTTCAGTTGGCTGTGAATGCTACCATCTTTCTGACTTATTGCAAATAAAACCAACTGATTTCTGGCCTGGTTTTCAATTCCTCTGATGTTTGGAAAAAAGATTTCCTTGAAGAAATCTGCCATTGCAATCATTTTAGCAGTGCCATGTTGGAGAACCATTCTGCAGAGATCTTCTGGGACATTCACGACTTTGCATGTGTTGTCTGCAAATTGTTCAGTCACTTCCCATGCGCATATACCCACACTGCTGGACCTCAGTTTCACATCCAAAAATGACGCTTGTTCAAATGTCGTCCAGCTGTTTAGTGCTGGAACAGGTAACAGTTTCCTCTGGCTCTTAACCAATTCAGTGTAGAAACTTCTGCCAAGATCATCGCCGTCAGATGATGGCCACAGAGAAAAATATCTGTCAAGATGATTGCCAATGTCAGTTTCAATTTGCAAGCTTTCGAGAAGAAGGAGATATGCTCTGCTCACTGCATCTGAAATCAGTGCCAAGTTCCACTGAGACCCGGCATTGTTCTGAAGATCATCTTCTGAAGAGGTTAACAAACTACGGCGACTTGAGCTGACAGCAAAGGTTCCGTTCACATGCACCGGCATTTCTCCTTCTACCAATTTGTCTGGAAGAGGGAGGAAGCAGAAAAGATGCCCGGTTTTGTAGAACCCTTCTGGGCTCTCGTGTATTGTTTTAATGCCATGCTCTTTGTCATTTTCCAAAAGAGCTGCTGCAGTGGCAAGAGGTAAAAGTCCCCCTCCTTTAGCTAACTGCGCAGACCTGCCTACCCCGGAGGTCCAGGCAAGGCGCCAGTGGGTTGTGCTTGCATGTGCTTGTACTTCACAGACAGACTGTGCAGCATCTGTCACATCAACTTTCAGTTCAACATCTTCCACAATTTGTATGTCATTTTGTTCTTGCCAAAACTTGGTAAAATATTGCAGTATAGTACGGGTTTCAAGTGGAATTTCAGGCTTGATCACCGTTGGGCAAGCTTTCCTGCTAAGATTCAGCAAACAGATGGGTTCTGATGGATTAGCTGCATGAGGCGACAAGTAGAATAGTTTCACTGTCCGTACACTCTGTGTAAAAAATAAAAGATTGCCAGCTCCATTCAGCAACATTTTCAGAAACTCACGTCTTTTCTCCATAGAATAGCTTTCATTCTTTATTTTGCTGCTAGCGGCTTGTTCCTCTGTCCTAAATGGAAATCGAAAGAGTGTTCCATCATAACATATGCTCCCATCTTTTTGAAGATTGCAGCCAAAGACTCCCTGGTACGGCTTGAACTGCTGTGGCATTCTGTTGAGCAGTGCTCTGTTCATACGATTGTTAAAGTCTAGTTTCAGCCCTGCTCCTTTTTTCAGATATTTCATATGTGGATCAAAGAATGCCATGACGTGTCGGCTTATGAAGCTTGGTACATCTGTCAGATTGTAGACAGAATTGAACCCGAGACCAAATTTTCCAACTTTTGACGTGTCATCTTTTTTTGTTCCTGCACCAAATTTGACAATATTCTCGAAGTCATCATCGGAAAATGTGGCATTATTGTATGCCCAGAAGGCTGGTCCTTGAAGGGTTACCATTTCCTCTGCAATCAAATTCCTTTTTGCATCTGCATTGTCTCGTTCATCTAGGAGAAATGATACTTCAGTAGCACCTGCATCATCAGCATTCTGAATCAGTTCTTTTGGTACAGAAAAGCCATCAGTGTACGAATCCTTTAATAGGTTATTCAACCGTGTTGTCAATTCTTCCCTTTGCTCATAACCAAAGTTGAGATCTTCCAGACCTGTGAGAGCACGGTCTCTCAATCTCAAGGCACCAAGGCCTACGGCAGTTTCCTCATTTATTTCAGAATGCACAGCACATATCTCTTCATCTTCTCCAAAGAAATGTGCCAGAATTGTATCAGAAGACATTACTGTACAGTCTTTGGCTGGTTTCAACAACAGTGTACTGCGGCCACTGTGACTGATAGGAAGTAGTATGCTTCCTTTCTCAAACACATTCCCAGTTTTCTTTAAGACATCTAAAATCTGTTTTAGCATCCTAAAATCTCGGTCATACTCCTTTGAATTTTGAATGCATTTACTGTGCAATATTTGCATTTCCTGCAGAACTTCATTCAGCATTTCTGGGGTTTGCTGTGCAGCAGCACCACAGGCTAGAAACAGATCCTTTTTGGTTTGATATTCATTTGGTAGATGGAACCTGTATGGTTTCAATTGAATATCTTCATCAGTTCCATCAGTCCAGATTGTTGGTGGTTCCACAAGCCGGTCTCCCTGCTCTGTAATGATGCATGTCATGGCTCTGAGTCTCTCAGTCACATGGGAACTGGACATGCATGCTTGTAGAAATCCCAACACTTCATTCAGAACATGCTGATACCGGGAAATTTCACGACCCTGAAAATGGCTGATGATATTTTCCAACATCTTGAATACTTGATCCACATCAACTCGACTCCCAATTTGAAGCTTTTGAGCAATTTCATCAGGCATAGATTCCCTCATCACTGACAAAACAGAGCCAGCAACTGCTGCCTGGGAAAACCGGCACATGTCCACTGCTTTGGTCAACTCTTCACCCTGGCTGAATGGAAGACTCTCTGGATACCAGTCAGGTTTTTCTTTGTCAGATAAAGATGGCAGACATTTGATAACTGCAATTTCCCTCAGTGTCTCTTGGTTTATTTCAGCCCCATGTTGGACCAAGACTTTCAACAAAGCATTTCCTTTTGTCAAAGCAGTTTTTGCGTTGTTTGATTCAAACAGTTTCTGAATGCATTTTGAGCAATTTATCAGATCAGACGATTGGATGTTATGTTCGTCTCTTAAACCAAGACGTTTCAACACTGTTAAAATATTAGGTTTGGCTAATGCCTCTGAAGGGAATTTATTTTCAGTGGAAAGCAAGTCCTGCAATACTGCTGACGTTGGGTCATAGAGAGCTTCTGGCAGTTTCAGCTCAAGAGCAGCATTTGGTATGCACTTCATAGTTTTCAACTTCTCCATCAAAGCTGGATCATTTGCCAGTTCCTCTCTGTCCAGGACAAATGCCACGAAGCTGATCATTTCCATGTCATCGATATGCTTGAGTCCACCTTTGATCAATTCCAGAATTTCAGAAACAACAGTGGTCAGCATCGTCTCGCTGGCCCCTAGTACAACTGCAGATTTTCTATTCAGAGAAGATTTGCAGCACAACAGTGATCTGTCAGGCAGTACCGGTGGCAAAACATCAGGAGCGATATAAGGAACCTCTCTAACAGACACTGCTTGCTGGGTTCTGACTTCGGTGAACAGTTTCAGCTGTTGAAATGTCTCCAAAGACCCTTCAGTAGACATTGCAATAAACTTCATCAGCTCTTCTTTCTCTTCAGGAGTTGCATTCGAGTTAAATGCTGTGACTGCAAGCTGGCGATGTTCTTCGTTGCTGTCAATATCTCTGACAGCTTTCCTCACGCTCTCTGTGGATGGAGTATGAACCAGATGTCCTAGAACTCCAGAATGTTTCTGCACGTATCCTGGTAGTTGCGGGAGGACGTGGATTTGTAGTTTGGTCAAACATGAGGCCATTTGGGGGTTCAAAGTTGCCATTCCTTCTATTTGGACATCTCGGCAGACATAGACTCCGTTGAGAGGAAGGAGTACAATGTGGCCATCTGTTTCTTCTGGTAGCAACGGTAAATGCAAGAAGCTTGACAGGTCATCTTTGGAGGCCAGCAGAACGTTCCATACATTTTTTATCCAAGAATCGTTACTGGTCAGTGAGGGTTGGTTTTCTCCAAATCTGGCTTTAATGCTCTTTTCCAACAGTTTTGGTATCCATGCATGGGTCTTGTCTAGTGTTTTCAATGTAAACGTACCTGATGAAACCAAATAAAGTATTGATAGTACACATTGAAATCTCCATGCTTGAATTTGAAATCTTAGCATACTAGTATATAACTGCAAATGCAGCCATAAAGTTAAAAACTAGTGACTGTAAATGCTAACTGCGTAAAAGTTTGATCGGCTTCTGTTTTTATTATGCGAGCAAGGGTGCTGATAGCCAGAATTTTTAACCTGCCCTTCGGTCTAATGACCGAGCCAACGCCAATTGTGTCCACCACCTCAAGATCAATTTTCACATTTAACGAAAATTTAAATTTGTAGAGACAATAAATTATTAATTAAAACATAGCAAAAGTAACGTCCTATCCTTTCCTATCCTATCCCATAACCCGAAGGTCGTAGGGGCACCACAGATGATCGTTTAACCAGCATACTCCATCTTTCTCTGTCCTCAGCAGCCCTCGTGGCTTCGCTCAGTGTCAAACCAGTCCATTCTCGAATGTTGTCCTCCCACCTCTTTTTCGGTCTCCCCCTTCTTCTACCTCCTTGCACTGTGCCTTGCAGAATGGTCTTTGCAAGGCCTGATGATCTGGTGACGTGGCCATACCATCGGAGTTTCCGTTTCTTGACCACTGTGAGCAGGTCATCGTGTTGTCCAATGGCTTGTGTGATGGTCTGTCGGACTTCGTCGTTGGTGATGTGTTGGGTATAGGAAATGCCCAGAAGTCTTCTGTAGCACCTCATCTCCATGCTTTGTATTCTTCGTTGGAGATCTGCTGTGAGGGTCCATGCTTCGCAAGAATATAGGAAGATGGAGATGACCAGAGAGCGCAGCAGTCTTACTTTGGAATGTAGACTGATGGTTCTGTCTTTCCAAATGGGCTTCAACCTTGTCAGGGCAGCAGTTGTTTGTGCGATCCTGGAGAGGACTTCCTGTCGAGACCCATTGTCTGACACAATGGCTCCTAAATATTTGAAGCTGTGCACTGTGTTGAGGGATTGGCCTTGTACTTTGATGTCCGTGTTGATGCCATTGGTGTTGTTGGTCATCATTTTGGTCTTCTCTGCACTTATTTCCATTCCATAAGCTCTGGAGGTGGTGTCAAGCCTCTGTACAAGCTGTTCAAGTTCTTGTTCCTCTCCAGCCAATCCATCAATATCATCCGCAAAACGAAGATTGGAGATTGCTCTGCCCCCTATGCTGACTGTGCCTTCGTGATCTGCAAGAGCATCTGACATGATGCGCTCTAGGAAGATGTTGAAGAGTGTTGGAGAGAGTAGGCATCCTTGACGCACACCGATTGTTGTTCTGAACCAGTTCCCGATGACACTGTTATGGAGGACTGCACTGGTAGCCTTGTCATACAGGCTTTTGATGACTTCTATAATTTTCGGGCTGATGTTGTACACTTTCATGGTTGCCCATAGAGCTGCATGCCAGACTCGGTCAAATGCCTTCTTGAAGTCTATGAACACATGATATAGATGTTGTTGGTGCTGTAGGTATTTCTCACAGATTATTCTGAGGTTGAAAATCTGTTCAGTGGTACTTCGCCCTGCCATGAATCCTGCTTGTTCTTCAGCTATGATTTGTTCAGCTTGTGGTTTCAACCTGTTGAGTATTATTTTCAGGAGGACCTTGCTGGGATGGCTGATAAGGCTGATGGTGCGGTAATTTTCACACTCCTGAAGGTTACCTTTTTGGGAAGAGTGATGACAAGCGACTGGGTCCATGGTGTAGGCCATTCCCCACTCTGCCAGATCTTGTTACAGATAATGGTGAGAGCATCAGTCATCGCTTCTCCTCCTGCTTGTAGCAGTTCCGCTGGTATGTTGTCCACTCCCGCTGACTTCCCTTTCTTCAGCGATTGCACTGCTGCCTCAACTTCTTCCCGGAGAATTGGGAGGATTTCTTCTTCTTCTCTGCTCTCGGGACATGCTAGAACTGATGGGTCTCCATTTGGTGTATGGTTGTAAAGGTCAGAGCAGTACTCTGTCCATCTGTCCAAGACTTCTTGTTCTTCTGTAAGGCAAATGCCAGACTTGCTTTGGATAGTGGAGACTTTGGGCTGTTTAACACTTGTCAGCCGCTTCACAGTCTGGTAGGCCTTCTTGCTGTTGTTCTTGTTCAGATTGTTCTCTATTTCCTGGCATTGATCTTCTATCCAGTTCTCCTTTGCTGTGCGCATGCCTTTTCGGATGTCATTGTTGATTTTTCGGTAGACATCAGCTCCCTGTGAGGTGTTCTTTTTCTTTTTTAACTCTCTTCGTTTATCACACAGATCCAAAAGTTCAGGTGTGATCCATGGCTTCTTCTTTGGTCGGTGCTTGCCAAGGATCTAAGTGGCGGCATCTGTTACAGCTGAGTTGAAGGTATTGGTCATGGTGTTGACATCTACTTCGCCTGCCCCCAAAATAAGCAGTGGTGCAAATTTCCCTCCAATTGTGGCCTGAAATATTTTTGCCACCTCCGGGTCTTGCAGTTTGTCCAGGTCGAACTTCAGCCTAGTGCACTTTGCTGTATTTACTCTCTTCAAATGGAGCCGGAAAGACATCATCACGAGATCGTGGTCACTTCCAATGTCTGCTCCTGGAAAAGTGCGTGTCCTGCCAATGTTGATGCTTGATCTGAAGCGTTTTTTGACCATGATGTAGTCGATCTGGTTGTGATGTTCCCCGCCGGGACTGTGCCATGTCCATCGTCTGGATTTTTTGTGGAGACCAAGCGTGTTTGCCAGTACCAGATTGTTGTATCTGGCAAACTCCAATAGCCTCAGACCCCTGTCATATGTCTCGTTGTTGCAGTGGGGTCCGCATGTGTCTCCCCAGTTGTGGTGCGCATCTTGGCCAACCTTGGCATTCCAGTCGCCTTGCACTATGACTATGTCCTTCTTCGGCACTTGGTCAAGGACCGCCTGTATATTGTCATAAAAATCCTCCACTTCGCTGTCTTCATATTTTTATGGAAAAGTAACGTAAGCTGTGAAAAAGGGAAGAATGTGTGAAAGCAAGGCGAGTGAGCTGCAAGTCATACTAGATTACCCACGCTAATTTTTGCATACGTTTGGCGAACAGGCGACTGCTTTCAGCATCCCTGTCTAGTGAATAATTACGCTCGATAATAACATAAATCCAATTAGAAAACCTGTGTAAAATACTTGCATTCAACAAATAAGAATCACTTCTAGTGATAACTAAAAGGCAAAGCCCATGTGATTCACATGCTAATTAGGGAATCTTTTTACGTCAGACTATGCACCCAAAGGTTGCTGGTGGGCGCCTCTGAGGGTTTGAGTTAGATCCTGTAATGATCAGCCCTTCATCAGCTCTTGAGCTGGAAAAGCGATATGTAAAAGTGATAAAATTAAATTAAATAAATAAGTAAACAACTAGAAGGCAAAGCCCATATGACTTACATGCTCCTTATGGAACTTGCAATTTTCTAAATGCGTGCCCAGAAAAAATGGCATTAGAATGCAAAGTAATACTGACTTTGATTTTGACCTTAAGATGACCTTGTCATCCGGTTCCAAACTGGACACTCGTGTACAATCAAAAAAACTACAGCAAAAGTTGGATTATGCCCCCAAACGTGACCTTGAACGTCAATTATCTTGACCTTGGGATGACCTTGACCATCACGTGACCTCTGATCCTCGTGTATGATCAAATAATCTAATGTTTCTGCATACTATGTATTAAATAAAGGCAGCTTCGCGCTTCCTCTCAATTAGTTAGTTATTCATTGCTTACAGGGTCCAGCGGACTGCAAAGAGCCGAATCAGGACTACAAAATCAGGACCATAACTTGGTTGAAAGAGGACTTACACACCGGATCCTCATAAAAGATCTGCTGAAACAACACCAGTGGTAACACTGAAGGCACTCCACCAGTCGGTCACTTTACAATAAAGGCATCCCATGCAGGGGACGCTAATTTATCGAACCCCCGTTTACAAAAATATCTAAACATCATTATAAAATATCAACTAAACACATACATGTATAGAAAATGCCTAAATTGCTAAATAATAATATCATAGGAAGCCCCAGTGAGAATTTGGCAGAAAGCGTCCAATATTCCCAACAGACCTCAAACACAAATGAGGAGTTTTGCCCTCCCTCCTGACCTGAGAAATGTGATCACAGTTGACAGTTTCAAAAGCGTCTTTAAACGCACTTGTTCCTCTGACTGCGACAATTAACTCTTTTTTCTTTTTCACTTTTTTTTGGGCACCCTGAGCATGCTGCCACACCAGCTCAATGCCTATGTGAGCAGCACTCTTTGGTCCCCCACATTTTGCTGGCTGCGGGCTATTTATAGCTTGCCTACACCCTCCCTTCCAGTGAAAGGAAAGGAAAGAAGCACCGGCGAAGCTATTTATAGCTAGCCTGGCTGAACTAACCTCAAAATCTAAAAGCTTTGGTTGAGTCGGTGTGCTGCAAGCGTGGGGTTGTGCGCGTAAACAAGTCGACATTATCATCATAAATATAGAGCCATTACACTGTGCGATCACCAATTACAGAGAAAAGTCTTTGCAAGGCCTAAAATGACCTTGACCTTCAAGATCAACGCAAATCCTGAACACGTATAACAGATCAATCTATCATCTACAAAAACAACAAGTTTGGACTTCATATTTCTCATAGTTTAGGGTCAAGGTCATTTCAAAGTAACTATAGGAACTGACGATGGACAGTTCCAGTCACATTGACGGTGGGGTGAGGTTGACCAAGTTTGCACGGTATGTGTTTCTCATTAATATCTATCATACATCACAATCTATTAAGTTCAATATTAATAACAGGAAAATATGTAACATTTTGTGAACTTTTTTGTATACTTACATTTGTTGCCCATGACCTTGACCTTGATCTTGAAGTGAAGCCATTCATTCACTGATCATTTATGAGGTCTCATGGATATACACCATCTTATCAATTATGTTGTGATAGGTGAAATAGTTCTGAGATATTAAGCCACTTGTAAGTTTTGCACAGATGGATGCATACCGGACGGCGGACAGACAGACAATTTTTTAAAGGGCATTTTCGAACTTTTTTGGACTTATTTCGCCAAATTTGCAAAAAAAATCTGGTTTTTAAAAAATATATATTATTTTTGAATTTTTTAATTTTTATTTTAGTTTTTTTTTTATCTTTATTTTAGTTTTGGGAGTGAGGGATGTTAGTACATAGACTCACATTGATATGCATGTGAGTCAAAAATCATGTTTATAATATTTAGGACCCATCTCGTGCAGACTTGCGAACAATCTGGACAACTTTGATTGTTGGATGAATACACAGATTTACGACGGCCTACTAACGCCAACACCGAGAGTTACCAGTATTACGAGATAATTGAAATTAACACGTGTTCTGTGTAATTTACTGAGTGTGACGTGGGGTTTTATTGTTGCTGGGCTCTGCACAATGGACTGCTATACCCCTCACGTCTTATTCTATGGGGATCGCTAGTGAATCACCCTGTGAATTACTTTAATACATTATTTGTTTAGCTCGGTCTGTGCTAAGGCTGGGGTACAGAGATAGATAGAAAAATGGTAAAAGATCACTGTCACACTAGCTTTCACACGGCTATGAATCATATGTAGTCCAGCCACTTGATAACAGTAAAAATCACACATTTATTTCCTCTACTCTATACACGATCTTCGAAGTACAAAACTAACTTAAAAGTTCAATTGTCAATGCGAATGGTTCACTCGCTGATAGTCTAGGCAGCTACTTTTTCTTCATCGGGCACTGGCTACTAGCGTTCATGAAGAGTGGACTACTGTGGTCCTGTTTATACAGAGTTTTAGTGCACGGTTTCTTGTTGCACTTAACTGTGGGGTTGAAGCGCTGCGTTGAGGTCGCTTCTACGACACGCTGTGTTGTCATTGCTTGTGTTCGACGGGTGGGCTATCTGCGCACAATGCTGTAGATGCCTCGGCAGCCAACTGTATGCGTCGACTTGGTTTTGTCTTGTGCTGAGTTGGGCTCACGATATACCGCCTGCTCGTCTGTATAATAGGTCTGTGCAGAGCGTCTCACTGAAAGCCAAAGTAGCCCTCAGTGATAGCTCCACATCTCTATACATAAGCGACGAACATTCTGCTAAGTCTGTGGTCCACTGGAATCTCCACTCTAATTTCCTATACATATATAAATATAAATCGTGGCTAACACTACACATAGAGAATTAATAATATTAATAACATTATCTGGTACAGCCAATGGTCTGCAAGCATACATATAGGTTAAACAACAGTGGTTCCGTACATCTTTCAACATGGCGTCGACCACGTGTTCAGGCAAAGTCGGACTAACAATTTAATACTATGCATAGCAAATTTCACAAACATAATTCAACAATAATATAAATACCGCACGATGAAACAGAAGTATGTTCATTTACCTGTTTGACAATGTTAGGCCGTGGCTACTTGATTGAATTTGAATATTCAACAAGCACTGCTTCCCTGGTCTATCAGTGGAGAGATTTCTGCTAGGAAGTAGCTGTGTACTGCCTTAAGCTTTCAACACAAATGACTTTTTACCTGGCTATGCCTGAATCAGCCAGAACTGGTTCTAACTAACCTTAGCTGTGTTCTGGTTGGCTGAAAAAAATCTAAGTGGCTGTATAAATCGAAACACCATCGTAGGCCGCGATAAGGGGCCGGGTAGCTCAGTTGGTAAGAGCGTCTTGCTAGTAACCGAAAGGTCGCTGGTTCGAATCCCGGATTGGTCAACGTGTGATCATATTATTTTCCCCTTTACCAACAACTGGCCCGCTGGTGTTAGTATAAATCGGTCCAGTAGTCACCTATATGCGAAAGTGTCGTGTGACTATAATCTACAAACAGCAACAACAACAACAGGCCGCGATGATGTCACTACACGGCTCGCGTCAGCTCGCAGTGTGTGTACACATCAGTAATACCTTAATCGTCTGCTATAGACTACAGTAACTTCTAAGTTTTACTACTGACTAAACAAGCAAAATCTCAAATGCAGTGGAAACGGGGCTCCCGTGACACTGAGATACCGGTAATCCACAGTGTTAAGTAATAATTATCAGTATTTGCCACGCCTTCCTAGCGCCCAAACCTGATAATTACATTTATCGTGAGATATTTACAAATGTCATAGGATAATGACAATTATCAAGGGATAATTACAATTATCAAGGGATAATTACAATTATCATTGACAAATTACAAAAATCTTCGCGTGATCATGTTTAATTTTCAGTTTTGGCTCAAGCAAACCTGGTAATGCGCCAAAATCGAAAATTGTTATTTTCATTTGATAATTACCATTTTTACGTGTTAATTGTAAATATGTCATTGATATTTGTAATTATCCCATGATATTTCAAATTATCAGGTTTTGGCGCAAGCAGACCGTCAGGTATGTGAATTACCCAGAACACGTGTTAATTACCATTATCACTGATAACTGTAAATGCAAAAATGCAAGCATTGGCGCTAGTAAGCCGGCCGCCTTAGCCAGAATTAAGCATGATCATGTAACAATTTTAATTATTAAGTAAAAATTGTGATTATTACGTGATTATTACAATTTTCGGTTTTGGCGCATTTCCAACGTCGTCAATTACCAATCAGTATAACACTATAGGCCAACTGTCAACGTGACGTGTAATGCTGCTTTTAGCCAAATTGATTGCATCTGCCAAGAATATCTAAATGTTCATGTAATGCAAAGACGTGAAACCTGAAAGTTTGCTAAGAATTAAAATGTGCTGCAAACGTGCCCAATGCGTGAACTACTTTGTTATGGTAGGCCTACATTCTTTGGAATGTGCTGTGTGAAGTGGTTTTTGACATAGGCCTATGAACAGCTTTGGTGTATTTATTGTTTTGGCAAATTTGGCGTTTTATATGTTGATTTGATTAAATCGATACATAAATGCTATCACCGCGTTGGCGTGGAAAATGAGATATGTCAATCAATCAATATTTCATGTATTGTCTATTCACACATTCAGGTGATATTAGAGAGATTCGAGCCTTCAGCTCGTGGAAACATTGAATAGATCTCGTTGGATACATCTCATATTCCATGTTGTTGTTGTTGTTGCATCAAGTTTTATTCATCAGATTAACATAAGTTGTACTGATATTCCATGCCAACATGCCGATAACATATAATATCGATCCACATAATATGATTTAACTTGCGGGGCTAAAATAATTACCATTCCAATGGAGTTTTAACATTCATAACGATTCCATGCTACTGGGTACCAACTTGTCTACACCCTGGTTTACTTAATCAACATATAATTTAAGTGCTTAAAATCAAACATTATATTGGATACATTGTTAATAGCTGCTCTTTGGTTAGTTTAAATTATGCTGCAAATTTGACAACACTTTCTCTGGATGCGAAGAATAATAATGTATTTTACATCAGTTTGTATAAACTGAGGATTAAAATTTCACCAACATTATTTATTAACACCTTGTTTAATCAACATATAATTTAAGAGAAGCATGCTTGGAATCAATCATTATATTGGATCCACAGTTTCTAGCTGCTCTTTGGTTAGTCTAAATTATGTTGCTAATTTGACAAACACTTTCTCCGGATGCAGCCGATTGTATAAACTGAGGGATTTAAATTTCACTAACATTACTTTTAAACAGAAACTCATAAAGCATTTACCAGAATGGGCCAAGTTCTGAAGAAAATCTCTGACAGAAGGCTGAAGATCGCCACGACAGAAATTTGATTCCAGTCCTGGAAACAGAGCTTGAATCTCCTCTTCGCACCAAAAAACGATGTCTGATCCTTCTGTGTGTTCTTGAAATAATGCAAATGTTCCATCAGCCAGCGGCAGCAACATCTGGTTCAGCAAAAGTGTTTGTGCATTTTCCTGACAGCATAAGAACTGTAGTAGATTCAGTTTGTCCTCAGGCAAGAGTTTGGGAAGGCATGCAGGAAATAGTTTACTCAGACACATTGCAGTTATAGTCTTTGCTGACTGCAAGAGGCCCAGATGCTTGAGGGTGCTGTGTACGTGCGTGGGGAGCCTCAAGAGGTTGTGATCAGTCAAATGATACACTTTGGTGACAGCTGCCTTGACACTCAAGGCTCCCTTCTCCCCGAGAGCCTGTAGGCTGTGGTCGTCGCTAAACTGCTCTAACACTGCGTCTTTAAGTTTCACCCATTTTTGGCTGTTGTGGCTGTAGAAAACTGCTTGCTCAGCTAGTCGGGTGTACAGCGGTTTGAGTAAGGGCTGCCATCTCTCGTCCACCTGGTCAACACTTGGCAAAGCAAAGTAGAACTCTTCTGGGTTTGGATCGTCCAAATTCATCAATCTGCAACAATTAAAAGAAAGGACAATCAGGCATTGTGCGGTCATTTGATCCTTGGCTCCTAAGGCAGCGTAAAACAATACATTCGGTGTCTGTAAGCTAATAAGAATTAAACCCTAAGCATATAATCCTAATGTTAAAGAAAACTACACAAAGTGTAATAGTATATAATTATATAAACAAATAAATAAGGATAGATATTTATAGATAGTATTTATACACGGTGCATTGCAAATTAAATGTTACAGTGCAACAATCCACGGTGACATCCTAGGCTGTAATTTTTCACTACATTTCTTTTTTATTACAACAAAAGCGTATGGGAGAGGAGGAAGACAACATTTCCACATACCTATCAAGCAGCCTTGCATAGACTTGAGGCACGAGTTCTTCGCACAGCAGGCAGTTCCATTGCTCGGACGAACCTAGCTGTGTCTTGTTTTGGATCTGGTCAGCAGTGGGCCAGTTCACCTGCCTTCGGTTGGAGCTGAGCGAGAAGAATCCATTCACGTGAACAGGGAGACCAGTTGGAGAACGCATATCCAAAGGAAGCGGAAGGAAGCAGAATAGCTGGCTTTGAAAGTGCTCTTGGTTGTTTAAAGGAACAGCTACCCCAACTAAAGGTCGGTAGCTCAATTGTGGATCAGAACACAGCTTCTCCAGTTCGGGACTCAAGTCTCTTCGCCCAGGGTGGTAACTGACCACAAGCCAATCTTGATAGGTAGCAGAATCACTTTTGGATGCAGGTTTCGTACACTCTCCACTTTCTGCAAGAGTTTTACACTCATTTCTGTCCATATTTGTGTAGGCTTGAACTAGATGTTTTCTCGAGTGTTCACCTTTTGCTTCGATTGTCAGCCTCGCTTCAAAGTAATAGCTTTCTGAGGGCAGTTCTGTGTCTCTAGAAGCTTCATCCACGGCAGTATTTTGGATGGCTTCGACGAAGTTCTTTCTGGCGAGCCTCACGCTGTCTAGACAAGAAGATGCCAGTCCGACAGAAAATACTGGTGGTCCATGGCCGCAAGCATCATCCATAGAATATATGCTGACAGACTCGATGTTGTTCAGGAAAAGCAGTATAGACGGGGCTTCGGACTTGAATGCAGCGAGGAGATCGTCCACCTTGTCTCGAGAGTAGATAGTACTGCTCAGCTCACTCTCATTTTGTCTAAGGGGAAACCAAAACAAAGTGCCAGCATACCCACCACTATCTTTGCCGAATGTCTCTCTGCTGACACCAAACACCCCTTCCAAACATTCCAGGAGTGTTGACAGATGGTTTCCTTTCAGACCTTCTACCTTGTACTTATTACAGTAGTGTTCTTGTCCCTTGGAAGGATCCATATACAGAATGGTGTTCCCGCTCATTACCATCAACCGATCTGTAATTTGAAAAAAAAAAGATATTTTCAGAGGTTGGCAGGGTGCCAAAAAATGTATACAAACACATATTTTTTTCACACCCTCGAACAGTCCAGAAATGTAATAAATTATAATGGCAGAAATCGGTTTCTCTCCATTTAGTTTAGAACCAAGCATTGCTTTCCACTGAAAAACAATGAAGATGATAATAATCATTAATGATCATGATTAAGATGACATATGCGGCGCGGGTGACCACAAACGCATACAAATACAAAGTAAATAACAATAATAATACTGAATGCTATTTAAATGCCACTATTTGTATCTAAATTAGGCCAATTGGTTAATTAACTTTGCGCACCGCCTAGATTGTGAATGTATGTCCCTGTACACGGACATCCACAGGGCCCTGAAGATTAATACGGAGATCATGATTAAACAATAGTAAGTCCCTCTCACGTTCATAACCATTATCATTATTGTCATCATTAAAATCAGTTGACAATAGTAGTAATAGCAGCAGTTGTAGTAGTAGTTGCAGTAGGAGGAGGACTAGGTCTGCTGATCCTTAAGCCTGGACGCTTATTTAGTGTCCCAGCTTTTGTGACTTATTAGTCACACAATTATTTTTTATCAGGCCTGTTGGTAACTGCCCACCTCGGAGATAGTGAGAATGACAACCCCCCCCCCCCCCTTTTTTTTTAATCAAAGAGATCTATTATTTGCATTGACCTGTCAAATGGAAAACAGACTTGAATCCTAATCCAAAACGGCCAACTTTCAATGGATCTTTCTCTTTGACACTCTTATGGAGCATCTTGATGCCTTCCCAATCTTTCTCTGTAAACAGGCCATTGTTGTACACGCATAGAGCTGGACCCCATAGAACCTGCAAATAGAACAAATTAATAATTAATTACATATGCCCATTATCCCACCAGGTACACTAGTGCTGCAGTATACGTGTTCCTCATAATAATGTCGGTTTGGTTAAAATTGAGAAAATGAGCGCTCAAGTTCCTGGGAATCGCTAAGTCACTAAGAACGTCGGGTTACGTGTTCTTATAGCCTAATCAGTGAAGGTGTCATCTAAGACTACGGACTACGTATCAGGTTTGACATCTTTAATGTTTTATCAGGTTTGACGTCTTAATGTTTTTGTGGATGCACCATAATTCTAAATGTCGACAAGTAGAGTAAGACCAGAGAAAACCATATGCCCACATTCTCCGGTAAGATAGCCCCTCGTGAAGTCGGAAGTCATAGTTTTTAACTCCGTGAATAAAACTGGAAGAAATGTTATAGATAATAACTATGCTGCCCTCACTTTATAAGACATTCCTTCTGCTGGATAAGTTTTTCTCAGTTTGTCTTTCTTGTTTTTGTTCTTGATATTGATGATAACGATGATGTTCTCATTTAGCTACTACTGTTGCTCTTGTATGAAGTTGCTTTTGTTGTTTTATCAGTTGATGCTGCTGATGGCGATGCTAATGATGATCTTGTTTTATGTTCTAATAATTTATGTTACAGATGATAATGATGATGATGATGATGATGATGATGATGATGATGATGATGATGTGTCAGTTTTAGGTTATACTTCATTTCTATTTTACCCAGTCGCTCATCAAGCAAGACAAAATTACGTAGCCTACAATTTCAACAACACTTCTGAACCCATTCCTAGATGTTCTTAAATTATCAAACTAGTGTTTATACCGCCATTATACATTATTTATTTTTATGTTATCGTTTTTAAATAGCTCTTTTTCCAGCTCAAGAGCTATTCAAGGCGCTGACCAATATAGGATCTAACTCAAGCCACCCATGTGCAACGTTTGGAAGCATAATCTAACGCCCAGACAACTGAGCACAATCCTGGGCGAACGAGGATGGGGAGAAGGGACCTAGTGCGTGCTGGAGTGTATTTGTGTAGCCGGCCCTTAGCCGTCTAAGACATGGGCATCAGGATCTTTAAAGTCCACCCTATGGAATGCGTGTGCACACAGACTAGATCTCAGTTTATACTCACATCCGAAGGAGTAATGTACACGTAATGTAATTTTTTTTAAAGGTACCTTTGAGTAAGGTGGCCTCTGGTCGCTTTCTTCATCATGATGTTGGTTTAAGGTTCGGTAGTCTGCTAAGATCTCGACTGCGTTTGCCTTCGCATCTTCGGCATTTTGAATCAGCTCCTGAAAAGAGCAAATGTAGTAGTAGGAGGAGGAGGAAGAAGAAGAAGAGAAGAAGAAGAAGAGCAGCAGCAGCATCGTCTGTCCGACAGTCAAGCCCTAAAGATCGTAACGTTAAATCATACCAAAGATTTTACATAATGTAACATTCTTGATCATACGAAAGGTCCAGCCAGCATTATTATTACAGGCGCCTGTATCTCGATATGACAGCGACTCTCTATATAGCGCGTCGATCTAGCTCTCTACTGTATCTAATATGTAGAGAGCGACGGTATTACGCTTCGCCATCTCTCGCAGTGAGATTTGGGCGCCTGTTAAAATTATATAGGAATAGATGAAAATAGCAAAATCCATCTCTGCCCTACATTATATTGATTGTAGTCCCCACTTTCCCTCTGTTGCATCCCCTCCTCCCCCCCCCCTCCGTCCCTTTTATCCTCCCCTATCCCACCCACCTTTAACCATATTAGCACATGATTGGTCTGTAACGCTCATGCTCAGTAGGACGTTATGCCTTGTTCTTCATTATCACCTGAACCTCCCTTTAACCCTCTTGTTACTAATACTTTCTACTGTGGCAGAGGACGGCACATTGACTCCACATTTTCAGGACCATATTTGGATTAGATTAGATTAGATAATCAATGCTTATAGGGTCCAGCGGACTGCTAGGAGCCGATTCAGGACCATACAAAACTATTCAAATTCAGACTAGACCGCTAACACATTAAAATATGATAAAATATGTACATAAAACTAACTTTACTGTTGAAATTTAACCAAATCACACAAAGAAAATGACATGGCCTATATGCGATAAAACAAACCAACATCACGTAAACACTGAAACTTTTTTTTTTAACCATTGCAAACTTTAAAAATCTTATTAAAAGGTACCGAAACAACATATATTTATCTCTCATCAACAATATAAGCACATTCAGACATAAAATGGCGGACGGTAAAGGTTTGAACAATATTGGGAGAGATCCTAGTTTTTCACCAGTCCCGTGACCACTGAAGACGCTCCCAGTATAGAAACAGCTGTCTGGTCAAGAAGGCTAACAAATACAATTGAGACATATTTTCAAAATCACAGTGCCCACTAGTACGATATGGTTTTGAATGCTGGTGTGCTGATACAGAAAATCTCCATCTGTACTCTACAATATTGCTCTGTCCTAAACCTAATGAAAGGTTGGGGTCTATCAAGTGACATTTAAAACACCAGCTGTTCTCCTTTCACACTTAATTTTATTATATACTGGAGCTAGAATATTAAGAGGACGGTGTGTGTACCTTTAAGATTTGCCCTCCGTCGGGGTAGTCGTTGAGGATCTTCCGAATCAACTGGAGGAGAGTGGGTACAATCGCTCCCTCAATTACCCCCTCCTCATCCGACGAATCAACGTTGTCGTGAGGATCTGCACAAAGAATTCAGTAATCCAGTAACTATTGACAAAACGTTAAGATCTAATATTCCTATGGTACATTAATTTAATAGAAGTTTAGTGACAGTACTGAGGACAAATCTGCCTGCTGCTTAATTACCACTGTCACTCTCTTTTTAAACGGTCTGGGTCTTCAAGGTTGTTTGATTATTTTCCGTAGTTAAGAATTTATATGGGACTTCGCATTGTTGCCACATATAGTTGGCACCTGTGCTCAAAAGACCGATAAACGTTGGTGTTTTATATATTTAAAACATCAGTGTTCCTAAATAGTGCTTTACCAGCCCAAAAGCTGTATTGGCTGTAAGCTTAATTCTAGCCAACCGAGGTAACAACTAAGCTTTGAATTTACTGCTTCCCTTCCTTGTTATGTGTTCAAACAAATGTACTGTACTACACAATTCACTGTGATGACATTTTTAGATCAAACCTTGATGCTATATTATTAGCTACACAAATTATTATCTGTCTGTTTGTCTGTCTGTCTATCTATCTATCTATCTATCGATCGATCGATCGATCTATCTGTATATCAATCCATAATCGACACATAGATAGATAGATAGATAGATAGATAGATAGATAGATAGATAGATAGATAGATAGATAGATAGATAGATAGATAGATAGATAGATAGATAGATAGATTCATTTCCCTCCGTCGGGGTAGTCATTGAGGATCAACTTGAGGAGAGTGGGTACAACCCTTTCTTCAATAGCGGTTCAGGCTTCCATTGAATTGAAAACACTATAAAGTTGAACTTTCTATACCCACCAATGGCGATACGGATGACGGGGAAAAGCCGTCCCAGTGAAAATGGTTAGGGGCCTAAGTCAACACTTGAGTGACTGAGATAGACAAGACAGGCTATGAAATAATTCTATGTAGCCGAGCGGAGTATTTGACTCCCGTCTCTCGGCCGCCACCTGGAGAACACGGCCCAACCCGAGCTGTTATTTTCATTTATCCCTCGTAAGAGGGACATAAAAATATTTGCCAAGACTGTGGAAAGCACTACTACGATCGTAGAGCTGTAAACAGGAAGTTCAAACCTGGCAACAAAGTGCTGGTGCTGTTACCTACTGATCATTATAAGTTGCTGATGCAGTGGAAAGGCCCGTACGAAGTGGAGACCGTGGTGGGGATCAACGACTACAAGGTGAAGGTCGGCCAGCATTCCAAGATATACCACGCCAACCTCCTTAAACTGTGCGTGGAAAGGCCACCAGAGACTGTGCACGCAGCCACAGCAGCTGTGATCGACGACAGCTTTGACAGCGAGGAACTGTTGGAACTGGGAGACTTCCATAGCAAAGAAGGCATCAATGATGTTAAGCTAGGACCACGCTTGACGGAAGGTCAAAAGATGGAGCTCAAGGACCTTATGGGTGAGTTTCCCCATAGCTTCAGCGATGTCCCAGGCTCTACGACTTTGGTCGAACATGAAGTCCACCTCACTTCAAATATTCCCGTTCGATCCAATCCCTTCCCGGTCCCTTTCAAGGCCCGCGAATCCTTGAAAAAAGACATCGATGAGATGCTGAAGATGGGCATCATCAGGGAGTCCAGTTCCCCCTACGCATCCCCTGTCGTGGTCGTGAAGAAGGACGGGAGCAACAGAGTATGCATCGACTACAGGAAGGTTAATAAGATCACCGTCTTCGACCCTGAGCCGATGCCTACCGCAGCAGACCTCTTCCGCCAATTATCGGGGAGTAGAATCTTCTCAAAGATTGACCTCAGCAAAGGTTATTGGCAAGTCCCCGTGCGTCAACAGGACATACCAAAGACTGCTTTTATAACTCCTGATGGGACGTACGAGTGCCTAAGGATGCCCTTTGGCATGGTCAACAGCGGAGCTACCCTGAAGAGAGGAATGAGGAAGATGCTCAAGGGGATGGACAACGTCGTGTGTTACTGGGTGTCGCGAAACGAAACGCTCGCGAGAATTTTTATTTTCCAAGTGCAAATTGTTTTATAGAGTGCCTGTGCTAGATTTAGAAATATGACGTCAATTTTGTTACGTGTCAATCGCCATTTTGTGTATTCCTGGAAAAGAATAAAATGGACGATTTTTTATCGATGATTCTTTTGTGTGAAATTTTGTGATTAATGCCAATAATAAAATTTTAGGAAAAGCAAAGAGGTTGTGAGCTATTAATTTTACAAAATATAATATTGGAGGTGATAGGTTACTTTTTGCGCTGTGAAGTTTTCATTGGTTGTTTTAATGATGAAAGTATTGTAACCTTGGTAAAATGAAACAGAGGCGAAATCGGTTAGGAAAACTGTCAATCAGTTGGGAAAGAGATCTAGACTGGACAGGGAGGATTCTACCCAAGCTCTGAGGCAACTTATTCTGTGGGGTGCCAACGACAGTTTAGCTGGAGGCTGAATGATGTCAGATGTGGATGGGCCAGGAAGATAGTTGTTCCTCGACGTTTGATCAGCTTTAGCTGAAATTCTGGCACCGCAGTGTTCCCTCCACACACAAAAAATGAGAGTCCTTGGGACTCCCAGGTATAAAATTTTAAGAGTCCTTGTGCAAATTTTGAGAGTCCCCAAATCGATGGATGAACGGGTTTTGGGCCCAGTCAACCAAGTCAGAAGTGACATGATCGTGTATGAAAGAATCAAAGAATGGATTAACGAAGATTTCTTTTGTTCAGTGAATGGATTGCTTGGAGGAAGTTTACAATGCGCGCGCATGCGATTTTTAAGGACGACAACTCCCACACAATCTTTAATCGTCTGCAATGGCAGTCTCAGTTGGGTTCTGATTCTGATTATGCCGTGAAGTAGTTCGCCACTCGTTGGTCGTATTTATGACATCAGCGATTCCAAAAAAATGTGTGCGTCCACAGGACGCACATATGCAAATTTTCCTGCGTCCTTTCTCATATTTTGTGCGTAATTGACGCACTACTGTGCGTAATCGGGAACACTGCACCGTAGGGTAAATATTTAGATTTTCTTCATTCAAGATAATTTCCCAAGAAGATTGATAAGTGTGATGATTTGTTCATTGAATATATGTATTTTCCAGAGGAGAAAAATAGTTTGTTCATTGAATGCATTTGTTTTCCAGAGAAGTGAGATAGTTTATTCATTGAATGCATTTGTTTTCCAGAGGAGAAAAATAGTTTGTTCGTTTGAATGCATTTCTTTTCCAGAGAAAGATAGTTGGTTCATCTGAATGCAGTTGGTTTTCAGGGGACTGATGTGTTGATTAATCGTAACATGTTTTTCCAAGCAGAGCCGGACCTGGCGGAGTTTAAGTTTGTATGAAAATAATTTTCATGCAGATTTCTAAGACTAGTTTTGTTCGGCAGGTGTTTTTCTCTTTTATGGTATGAATCGTCTTGGATCTACGTGACGATGTCATCTTTGAGACTGGCACTGGAATCTTCACTGACGTCTTGCTTATGATTGGAGTGACTAATTCTACGATGGAACCGTACGTTAACGAGGGCTACAGAAGTCACTGGTGGGTCATGGACAGCCATTAGATCTAACGGCGACATCGACGTCAAGTTCCAGTTCTTATGAACTTTTCCACAACTCATCATTCTAAAGACTGGTTTCTTCATTCATCAACGATTCAACGAGGACGAAGTTTTGAGCTAAGTAAAAAAAATTGAAAGCAAGAACATTTTCGGTAACCACAACGAAAAAGTATCGCCAAATTATCGTTCCGATTTCGAAGAAAAACCAACGGAATATAATAAAATAATCGAACTTGGAAAAACGTGTTATGTGTTTGTGAAGTGTTGGAATGAAATGGTGTACCTTAGGTTTTTTTATTGAAATAAAACCATCTTCTGGGGTAAGTCATGAAAGTCAAGGTAGTCCTTCATCAGTAGTGATCACCCAGTAACACCCAGGTTTGCGACATTCTGGGTTCATCGTCCGGGATTAGAATTTCTGGAAAATTCTAGGGGGTAACGAGCCATTCATTTTTTTTAATGTCAGAGGTGCACCATTAATCCAATACTTTACAAATTCAACACTTCAGCGAGTTTTCATAATTTTTTCCATAACAATAAGTTCTTGCTTCAAGTTGTGGTTACCTTGATGTAATTGTTGCACGTCTGCATGAGCATGATTAGAGAGCAGTATAGGTAAGATATTGTTTTATGTTGTTGCTAGTCATTGCTTACATAAAATGTGCATTATATCTGCTAGTATGTTAGTGCATCAGTGGTTTCATATTGTATGAGAGCCCAGCTGTGCAAGTATCTTCAGGGAAATCATCTCGTTTGAAATTATTTATTCTGGCGGTTGAGCAGTGAAGACCGGTATTATCCGAAGTAGGATTAAAAGATATTTTGGGTATAAGTTTTACTTTTCCAAAATTTCAAACCTTTGATTGCAGAGTTTGCAATAGCTGTTGTACGTAGGTACTAGTGTTTTGGTCGAAGGTATACTTAGGCTGAACAGTTTCTGCAACCTATGACGTTTATTATCCTGATGGAGTACGTAGGGTAAAGGATCGGTCATAGTTTGAAAGTAAGTTTTCCAGCTTAAACTTTAAGTAAGTTGGATGTTCCGAAAACATTGTATAGTTTCAGTGTTGTTCGAAGACAGGCTAGAGGTTAGGTATTGATCGGTGAGGGGTCAACCTAATTAGCTCTGTGTTGCTTAGTCTGGTCAAACCTCTAACCAAGAATTATTTCTAGTTGAGGGTCTGAAAGTCAGATTCGGTAGTGTCCGATTGACAGTTTAACCAATTGTGGTAATTGGTAGTGCTGGTTAGTAAATGTGGGTCTAGTTAGACGTTTTACTTAACCAGGAGACTAAGCGTGGATGATAATCTGAAAGGCGGTGGATTATCGTCGGTGATCGTGTTATTAGTGTATAACCGTTCACGTAAGGATAGCTGTGACAGAATAGCCGTTTGGGGCTAGAGCGCAGGTGTATCCGTTGTAGTACTTTAACCTTTGGAAAGGTGAGTACGTTAGAGGCCTAAATAGTTCGTGGTTTTATCTACCAGGGTTACGTGTAGTAAAACAGGATTAGTTTAGGGAAAGTTTGGCTAGGAAGATGCCGAGGCAGCAATCAGTTCAAATGGAGATTGAGTCTCCGCTGCTAGCCTGCAAGCAGGATGGGATCATCCTGGGTCTGACAGATAAGGATCTGGCAGAGTATGTGGAAAAGAGAAGAAAAGAAAAGGATGAGGAAGAGAAAGCGGAGAGGATCCGAAAGGAAGAGGAAGAGAAAGCGGAGAGGATACGGCAGGAGCAACGTGAGGACCAGCTCCGACGGGAAGAACGAGAAGAGCGCATTATGAGAGAAGAAAGGGAGGCCAAGGCAAAATTGGAACAAATGGCCATGCAGAACGAGTTTGAGTTGAGAAAGGCGCAAGAGTGGATTGCAGATGATGGGGACCAAAATCAAAATTTTTATCCCGAGCCGAGGACAGCGAGGAGCTGTGTAAATGTGAATGTACCTTATTTGGATGATAAGGACGATGTAGAGGTCTACTTGAAACAGTTTGAACGTATCGCTACCTTGTCGGGTTGGAACAAGGATGAGTGGGCGATAAGACTATCTGGTCAACTACGAGGCCAAGCGCGGCAGGTCTACACTGAGATGTCTGATGAGGAAACTGATGTATTTATTCTATATTGTATTTGATTGCGTAAAGCCATGCTTGGTTGTGTGTTAATGTTTCTTACATCTTTTACATGTAAAATATATGTATATATGTTTGTTTGTTTTTTTTAAATATTTTTGTTTAATTTTATTGGACATGCGTATTTTTACGAATTTTATCTTATTGTTTTTAGCTGCTTATAATAATTCTGTGTGTGTTTGTTTGTAGGCATGTGGTGTCAGATGTATGGTTTTTTTTTTTTTTTTTTAATTTATTTATTTATTTTTTTTTTTTATATACACCATGTTTTAGTGTGTTGTACAGTCTCTTATTGTGCGAGAGCTTGTGTGAGAGTATGCGTGTGAGCGCTTTGAGCAGACTTTTAGTTTGGAATTGCGCTTTATAAAATAAATTATTATTATTAAATTATGGACTACGACATGGTCAAGGCTGCGATCATGAGGCGTTTCCAACTGACCGCTGAAACATATCGAAAAAGGTTCAAGGAATTCAAGCGGGGCAGTCATGAAGGCATCAGGGAGTGTAGGAACAGGATGGGGATGTATTTGGACAGATGGGTGGATTTGTCTGAGAAAGAAGGAAAATCAGGTGAGCTGAAAGATTTAATTCTCATGGACAAAATGTTGGAGATAGTGTCTCAAGAGGAGGCAAGATTCATTAGGGAAAGAAACCCTACGTGTGTGGACGAAGTGGTAGTCCATGCTCAAACGTATGAAGATGCGCAGAATGCTGGAGGTCCGATAGCAACGAGGCGGCCCATTGGACCCAGTGCTAGAATGGATAACCGTCCCAGGGTTAACCAGCAGACACAGAATTCGAACATGGGACAACGACGTAGTGGAGGGGTGAGTGGTCAAGTGACAGGTCCTGGCAACGCGGGTGTGTCAGGAATGAACAAGACTCAGCAAAACTTCAAGGGATGTTTTCGATGCGGAGGCCCACATTTGATGAGGGATTGCCAAAAGGCAAATGTGAATAGAAACAGACCAAACTCAAACCTTGCGTCAGCTGTTGTGAATGCGGTCAAAGTGACCCAGGAACAGAAACCATGTAATAGATGTAGTGAAGACGGCTATGAACCGAACTGTGAGTTGAAAGTGGATGGGGTAAAGGCTCAAGGTATTAGGGATACAGGGGCCAGTAGCATATTGGTGGATTCAAGTTTAGTTTCCCCAAGCAAGTATACGGGCGAGTACCAGAACGTGACACTTGCAGATTCATCCAAGCGAAAGAAAGTGCCCATTGCTGTGGTGAATTTGGAAACTCCGTTTTTCGTTGGAGAAACACGTGTTTTTGGTTTTGAAGACACTGGTACATCAAGTTCTGATAGGAAATAGCAGAAAGATGACAGACGGGACTGAGGTCAAAGTTCCATTGTTTCCGTTGGTAGAGCAACCGGAGGAACAAGTTGTAGCACCGGTACAAACCAGGTTGCAGGAGAAGCAACAAGCACAAGCCAAGCCATGGATTCCTAAACAGATTGACTTAGGGCAAGTACGTCCTGAAGATCTATCTAAGGAACAGAAGGCAGACCCGACTTTGGGAAAGATTCGGGAAAGGGCAGAGCTAGCGCTCAAGCAAGAAACCCACTACGAGTGGAAGAAAGACATTTTGTACAGAGTTTACATGAGTGAAGGTAAACCATGTAGACAAGTGGTAGTGCCAGAACGGTACCGATCAGATGTGCTCAAGTTGGCTCATGATACACCGATGGCGGGACATCAAGGAGTACGCCGAACTCGCGACCGGATATGGCGTGATTTCTATTGGCCGGGTATCTGTGGTGACGTCAAACGTTATTGTGCGTCATGTGACGTGTGTCAGAGGAGCACGAGGAAGGGAGCCACTAGGAAGGTCCCGATGAAAAGCATGCCGCTTATCAGCACACCTTTCGAGCGAGTTGGGGTAGATATCATTGGTCCGATACTACCAGCGTCCAGCAGGGGTCATCGATACATATTGACCATGGTTGACTATGCCACGCGGTATGTAGAAGCGACACCTCTGAAGGATATTAGAGCAGAGACAGTGAGCGAGGCGTTGTGGATCTATTGGACCAGAATGGGGATTCCTAAGGAAGTGATCACAGATAGGGGTACCCAATTCACAAGCGAAATCATGGAGAGAGTGAACAAGCTTCTCAACATAAAGGGGATCCATACTACACCCTTTCACCCGCAAACAAATGGTTTGACAGAGAAGTTCAATGCTACACTCAAGGACATGATGAAGAGACTTTGTCAAGAACAGCCCAAAGACTGGGACAAGTTTTTGCCAGCATTATTATTTGCTTACAGGGAGGTACCGCAAGAAAGCTTGCAATTTTCGCCTTTTGAACTGTTGTATGGGCGTGAAGTACGAGGGCCTATGCAGGTTCTACGTCAGGTGTGGACAAACGAAGATGCAGGAGAGGAAGTGCGATCCACGATTAGTCATATCACGGATCTCACGAACAAAATCGAGAAAACTTGTGAAATTGCCAAGAACAACCTCAGCAAGGCAGCGCTCAGGTACACAAGGGCGTACGACAAGAAGGCCAAAGACAGAAAATTTGAGGTCGGGGACAAAGTTTTGCTATTGTTGCCCGCCAAGCACAACAAGCTGCAGCTAACGTGGAAAGGTCCTTATCCAGTTGTGGAGAAAGTGGGCAGCTGCAACTACAGAATCAGGATAAGAGGACATGAAAAACTGCTGCATGCGAATTTGCTGAAATTGTACGTCGAACGTGACGGAAAACAAACAGGAAAAGATGAAGCACAGCCAAACGCAGTGGTCATGGAGACAGATGAGGAGGAAGTGAGCGTTGTGGTTGACGATGTGTACGATGAAGAGATGGGAGCACTAGGCATAGATCGTTTTCCCATGCTTACATTGCATGCAAAAGAAGGTCCCAGAGACGTGAAGATCAACCCTGAATTGGACGAGCACAAACAGGCTGAAATTTTGTCTATTTGCGACAGGAGAGAAAATGTGCTTAAAGACATACCAGGGAAATGCAAAATCGAAGAATGTGAATTCAAACTTACGTCAAAAGAGCCAGTGCATGTGAAGCAATACCCGCTACCATTTGCGCAGGTAGAAACAGTGAAGAAAGAGGTCATTGACATGTTGGAGTTGGGGGTCATAGAACCAACAGTGTCGCCTTACAATAGTCCGATTGTGTTGGCGAAGAAGAAGGATGGTGAAATACGGTTCTGTATTGACTATAGAAGCCTCAACAAGCAGGTAGAGTTCGATTCGGAACCTATTCCTGATGTGCCACAAATCTTTGCAAAATTGCAGAAAGCACGCTATTTGTCAAAGATAGACTTGACGAAAGGGTATTGGCAGATACCAGTCAAAGAAGAGGATAAACCGAAGACGGCGTTTAGTACACCCATGGGACAGTACTGTTTCGCTTATCTTCCATTTGGTATCAAGACTGCGAGTTCTATTTTCACTCGAATGATGCGCAAGTTACTTGAACCTCTGAAGCGTGATGATATTGAACATTTCATTGATGACATCATCATTGCCACTGAAACATGGGAACAGCATGTAGAGGCCATTGATGCTGTGTTGAAAAGGTTGGAGGAAGCAGGTCTTACAGCGAAACCCTCTAAGTGCTACTTTGGTTTCGGGGAGTTAGACTATTTGGGTCATCATGTGGGTGGAGGCACAGTCATGCCTGATGATGACAAAACAGAGAAAATCAGGTCAGCCAGCAGACCGATCACAAAGAAGGAAGTCAGAGCATTCCTAGGACTAGTAGGGTTCTACAGGAAATACATCAGCAACTATGCGGAAATCAGCGCTCCGTTGACTGATTTGACAAAGAAAGGTCTACCAGAAAAAGTGGCCTGGGATGAAAAATGTGAAGCAGCATTCGTTAAACTCAAAGATTGCTTGGTAAGCAAACCAGTGTTATTGCTACCTGACGTCAGCAAACCATTTACTCTGAGGAGTGACGCATCAGATGTTGCAGTGGGAGCAGTTTTACTGCAAGATCAAGGGCAAGGATTACAGCCAGTAGCCTATGCAAGCAAGAAGCTTAACCGTGCAGAGAAAAACTACTCAACCATCGAAAAGGAGTGTTTGGGAGTGGTATGGGCTGTCAAGAAGTTTGAACAGTACCTGTATTCAACACATTTCACTTTGGAGACAGACCACCAACCACTCACATATTTGCAGAAAACCAAGACTGAGAATGGTCGGCTAATGAGGTGGGCTCTCCAGCTGCAACAGTATTCTTTCACAGTCAAAGTTATCAAAGGGAAAGACAATGTTGGCGCAGACTATTTGAGTCGCTTGCACTTGTAAAAGAATAGCTTAAACATGGATGTTTCAGCTCAAGAGGAGGGGCGTAATGTCGCGAAACGAAACGCTCGCGAGAATTTTTATTTTCCAAGTGCAAATTGTTTTATAGAGTGCCTGTGCTAGATTTAGAAATATGACGTCAATTTTGTTACGTGTCAATCGCCATTTTGTGTATTCCTGGAAAAGAATAAAATGGACGATTTTTTATCGATGATTCTTTTGTGTGAAAATTTGTGATTAATGCCAATAATAAAATTTTAGGAAAAGCAAAGAGGTTGTGAGCTATTAATTTTACAAAATATAATATTGGAGGTGATAGGTTACTTTTTGCGCTGTGAAGTTTTCATTGGTTGTTTTAATGATGAAAGTATTGTAACCTTGGTAAAATGAAACAGAGGCGAAATCGGTTAGGAAAACTGTCAATCAGTTGGGAAAGAGATCTAGACTGGACAGGGAGGATTCTACCCAAGCTCTGAGGCAACTTATTCTGTGGGGTGCCAACGACAGTTTAGCTGGAGGCTGAATGATGTCAGATGTGGTTGGGCCAGGAAGATAGTTGTTCCTCGACGTTTGATCAGCTTTAGCTGAAATTCTGGCACCGTAGGGTAAATATTTAGATTTTCTTCATTCAAGATAATTTCCCAAGAAGATTGATAAGTGTGATGATTTGTTCATTGAATATATGTATTTTCCAGAGGAGAAAAATAGTTTGTTCATTGAATGCATTTGTTTTCCAGAGAAGTGAGATAGTTTATTCATTGAATGCATTTGTTTTCCAGAGGAGAAAAATAGTTTGTTCGTTTGAATGCATTTCTTTTCCAGAGAAAGATAGTTGGTTCATCTGAATGCAGTTGGTTTTCAGGGGACTGATGTGTTGATTAATCGTAACATGTTTTTCCAAGCAGAGCCGGACCTGGAGGAGTTTAAGTTTGTATGAAAATAATTTTCATGCAGATTTCTAAGACTAGTTTTGTTCGGCAGGTGTTTTTCTCTTTTATGGTATGAATCGTCTTGGATCTACGTGACGATGTCATCTTTGAGACTGGCACTGGAATATTCACTGACGTCTTGCTTATGATTGGAGTGACTAATTCTACGATGGAACCGTACGTTAACGAGGGCTACAGAAGTCACTGGTGGGTCATGGACAGCCATTAGATCTAACGGCGACATCGACGTCAAGTTCCAGTTCTTATGAACTTTTCCACAACTCATCATTCTAAAGACTGGTTTCTTCATTCATCAACGATTCAACGAGGACGAAGTTTTGAGCTAAGTAAAAAAAATTGAAAGCAAGAACATTTTCGGTAACCACGACGAAAAAGTATCGCCAAATTATCGTTCCGATTTCGAAGAAAAACCAACGGAATATAATAAAATAATCGAACTTGGAAAAACGTGTTATGTGTTTGTGAAGTGTTGGAATGAAATGGTGTACCTTAGGTTTTTTTATTGAAATAAAACCATGTTCTGGGGTAAGTCATGAAAGTCAAGGTAGTCCTTCATCAGTAGTGATCACCCAGTAACACCCAGGTTTGCGACACTGGGACGACCTGCTAGTCCACACTCGCACCTGGGAAGAGCATCTGCAGACCTTGAGGGAGCTGTTTCACCGTCTCACAGAAGCCAACTTGACCGTGAGACCCAGTAAGTGCATTCTGGGAACTGACAATGTCGACTTTATCGGCCATTCGCTGAAAGAAGGACAAAAGGGGCTTCTGCTAGAAAACGTCACCAAGATTCTGAACGCTCCACGTCCCCAAACAAAGAAGCAGGTGCGATCTTTCATGGGATTGGCTGGGTATTATAGGGAGTTCGTACCGAACTACTCAGCCATCACAGCACCTTTGTCGGACCTGGTGCAGAAAGGCTGTCCAAACCAAGTGCACTGGGGACCGTCTCAGGAGAAGGCATACCAGACTGTGCGCGACCTCCTTTCGAAGGATCCGGTGCTACGACTGCCTGACACTTCCAAGGAATTCGTCTTAAGAACAGACGCAGCGGACGAAGGCATCGGCGCCATACTGATGCAGGAACACGAAGGGAAACTATTTCCTGTCAGTTACGCCAGCAAGAAGCTGTCCAGGGCTGAGAAAAATTACTCGACCATGGAGAAAGAGTGCCTTGCCATCATATGGGGAATCCGGAAGTTCGAACTGTACCTTCAAGGAGTGAAGTTCGTGCTACAGACTGATCACAAGCCGCTAACCTACTTGAACTCTGCCAAGTTTGTGAACAGTCGCATCATGAGATGGGCTATGTACTTGCAGAACTTTAACATGCGAGTAGAATCTATTAAAGGATCAGACAATGTTGGTGCGGACTTTCTCAGCAGAGTGTGTGAGTAAAGAACATTGACTATGTGGATAAACTGAGAACATTGACAGTATCCAGACAGTCTGAAATAAGTTTTAATTTCTGATTTTGTTTGTGCATTGCGTGTCAACGTTGTTGAAAGAAATTAAGTAAATTTCTTCTTGAGTGGGGGGTTATGTTACGTTGAAACGCACATGATGGTGCGTGTGAAATGCGCACGATATTATGAGTGAAGCACGCGCGATAGATCTGTTCGTTTTATTTTGCAAAGTTTTCAATAATAGAGTGTATTTACCTTTGATTTGAGTTTGCATGGTTGTTAGAAGAAGCTTTGTATAACGTTGATAATTTTTGTTAGTCGATATTGTTGGAGAATTCTCTAGATCTGCTTGTTTACTATCGATCGAAGTTTCGGGATATTTGAGAACATTCTGGGACAGAAAGAAAGTCAGTGATGACGAAGTTTTATTTGATTGGTTGTAGTGCGTCATTCTGCCGTGTTCTAAATTGTTCGGGAGCATGAAGAGACTATATATAAGTGCCGCACTGTTTCAAAAAAAGGTTGTTGTTGATAGTCAGTTGGAAAGTAAAAAGTTGAGAGTGAAAAGGCGATTGTATGCAGAAATTGTTGATGTGTGCTGAATAAAAGTGGAAAACTTCATACGTCGACTCTGTGACTTGTATGCTGATTGAACGGTTTGCGTAGATAAACGAATCCGAGTTTACACCTATCAGGAGAATTCAAGCATTGGGGCTGAATCAACTACTGATAGAAAAACACCAACATCGAACGGGTGTAACACTCCCCACCATCATACACCAGCATCGCCAACTTATTCCATGTCCGTGTCACCAGATATCTTGCATTTAAATTTGAGATAAGATGAAATGACACAAGATGAGATAACAATTTTATTTTGCAAGGGTAAAAGAGTAAGCGCTTGGTGTGCTTTTTTTTAACGTCTTGCCCCTGGGGCTGGTAACCATAAACAAATTAAATAAACAAATTAATGTTCATTGAACTATAACAAAATAAAAAAGTTAGCCAACTTAGTCAATGTCTGTGTCACCCGAGATCTTGGATTTAGAGATAAGATGAGATGAAATAAAATGACATAAGATAACAATTTTATTTTACAAGGGTCAAACTAAAAGAGTAAGCGTTGGGTGCGCTTTTTTACATCTTGCCTCTGGGGATAGTAACAATAACTATTAAATACAAAAAAAAATTATTTTTATATTATAACATTAACATAATAGAACTAAAATAAAAATTAAAAAGGTGACCAATAAATAAAATCATTTTCAAAATTTCAAATCAAGTCAACGTTGTTACTTATTATTGATCAACAATGATTAAGGGCCCCCTTAGGGATGCCGGGGGTTTCTGTATACATAGTAACCCCACTTTCTGGAAATTTAGTCCTTTAAATTACCACTGTTTCTGTTATTCCCATTTGTTCTTTTTCGTTCCTAATCTATTCTACCAATCTACTATCTTCTTCGCTAGACATTTCACAAACATTTTTTCTTGAAAACTCTCCCCAAACTCCTTATTTGTATAGTTTTTTTTGGGTCAGTTTAAATTGGGGATATTGGACGCTTTCTGCCAAATGGTCACTAGGGCTTTCTATGGTATTATTATTTAGCAATGTAGCCTATGTAGGCATTTTCTAGGAATGTGTTTTGTTAATATTTTATGTTTATATTCTATTTAGTTTTTATAAACGTGGGTTCAATAAATTAGAGTATTCGATAAATTACAGTAAAGCCTCGGCGTCATCTGCATAGAATGCTTGTAGTGTAAAGTGGCCGGCTGGTGGAGTGTCTTCAGTGTTACCGTTAGAGTAATAAGGGTAATTGTAGACCGGAGCGTATAGGTGACTACTGGTCACATTATTCTGACACCAGCGAACCAGTTGATGGTAAGGGGAAAATAATATGGTCACACGTTGGCCAATCCGGGATTCGAACCAGGTACCATTCGGTTACTTGTAAGCCGCTCTACCAACTGAGCTAATCGGCGCGCCCCACACTCGTTAGAGTTGTTTCAACAGATCTTTTATACCGATCAGAGGTGAGTCCTCTTTCAGCCAAGTTGTGGTCCTGATTCGGCTCTTTGCAGTCCGCTAGACCTATATAAACAATGACTAACTAACTAGCTAGTTAACAATTAATGTTTATTAATTTGTAATATGTTTTAAGGGAGTGTTCTAAATGATGTAAATATAGATGCTGGATTGCAGAG
>JBAHVR010000103.1:0-38743 GCA_036898135.1 Oncomelania hupensis
CTAGACTATCAGCGAGCGAATCATTCGCATTGACAATTGAACTTTTAAGTTAGATTCGTACTTCGAAGATCATGTATAGAGTAGAAGAAATAAATGTGTGATTTTAACTGTTATCAAGTGGCTGGACTACATATGATTCATAGCCGCGTTAAAGCTAGTGTGGCAGTGATCTTTTACCATTTTTCTATCTATCTCTGTATCCCAGCCTTAACACAGACTGAGGTAAACAAATAAATGTATTAAAGTAATTCACAGGGTGACTCACTAGCGGTTCCCATAGAATAGACGTGAGGGTTACAGCATTCCATTGTGCAGAGCCCAGCAATAAATACCCCCCCCCCCCCCCCCGTTACACTGATATTGTACATATGTGCAGTGTTATAGTTAAAGGTGGTCACAATTGGTAGCTCCATGGCTATATATGACTGATATTGTACAAAGGTACAGTGCTATTGTTAAAGCTGGCCAGACTTGGTAGCTCCATGGCTATATATGACTGATAATGTACATAGGTACAGTACTATAGTTAAAGCTGGTCAGACTTGGTAGGTCCATGGCTATATATGACTGATATTGTACATAGGTGCAGTGCTATAGTTAAAGCTGGTCAGACTTGGTAGCTCCATGGCTATATATGACTGATATTGTACATAGGTACAGTGCTATAGTTAAAGCTGGTCAGACTTGGTAGCTCCATGGCTATATATGACTGATAATGTACATAGGTACAGTGCTATAGTTAAAGCTGGTCAGACTTGGTAGCCCCATGGCTATATATGACTGATATTGTACATAGGTACAGTACTATAGTTAAAGCTGGTCAGACTTGGTAGCTCCATGGCTATATATGACTGATAATGTACATAGGTACAGTGCTATAGTTAAAGCTGACCAGACTTGGTAGCTCCATGGCTATATATGACTGATATTGTACATAGGTACAGTGCTATAGTTAAAGCTGGTCAGGCTTGGTAGCTCCATGGCTATATATGACTGATATTGTACATAGGACTGATATTGTACATAGGTACAGTGCTATAGTTAAAGCTAGCCAGACTTGGTAGCTCCATGGCTATATATGACTGATAATGTACATAGGTACAGTGCTATAGATAAAGCTGGTCAGGCTTGGTAGCTCCATGGCTATATATGACTGATATTGTACATAGGTACAGTGCTATAGTTAAAGCTGGTCAGGCTTGGTAGCTCCGTGGCTATATATGACTGATATTGTACATAGGTACAGTGCTATAGTTAAAGCTGGTCAGGCTTGGTAGCTCCATGGCTATATATGACTGATATTGTACATAGGTATAGTGCTATAGTTAAAGCTGGTCAGGCTTGGTAGCTCCATGGCTATATATGACTGATATTGTGCATAGGTGCAGTGCTATAGTTAAAGCAGCGTCAGAAGCCACCATCCATTGTCATCTTGACGTTCAAGGGATCGTTGCCGTGTTTTGTTTTGTTTTGAAGCCGGAATTAGCATTGGGTACTTTAGTTCTGGAGCTGTAAATCTCGGAAAATAAAGTTTTGGGCATTTGTCCGTCCAGCGTTCGTCCGTGCGTCTGACGTCGGAGTTGACATTGGCGTCAAAGGTGACATTGGGGTCGGAGGTGACATTGGCGTCGGAGGTGACATTGGCGTCAAAGGTGACATTGGGGTCGGAGGTGACATTGACGTCGGAGTTGACATTGGCGTCGGAGGTGACATTGGCATCGGAGGTGACATTGGCGTCGGAGGTGACATTGGCGTCGGAGGTGACATTGGCGTCGGAGGTGACATTGAAACTAATGAAAGCATTTCTTTGAAACTTCGTATTTAGTTAGGAAATAGGCAACCCTATCCTATTCTATCCTATCCTGTCCCGTAACACGGAGGTCGTAGGGGCACCTCAGATGATTGTCTAACCAGCATACTCCATATTTCTCTGTCCTCAGCAACCCTACCAGACGGAAAAAAAAGTATGCATATTGGTTGACGTCATCATGCTGATATCTTACTTTGTTTTGTCTAATCTTATTTTCCCCCAAAGTACAGAAGGGATTTGGTTCAACTTTGGTATGTACTTAGAGTGTACCTGTGCTTCCAAAGTACAACCAAACTTATTCCAGTTGAGTGAAGTGATCATCGTAGCGTATTGTTTTTGTTTTTTTTAAAAGAAAAACTTTGTAGCGGGATTTGGATCAAATGTGATATATGTTAACACTTTACGTATGCCTCCAACGTGAAACCAAAAAGTATGCAAATTGAGTGATGTAATCATGATGACGTAACATTTTAAATATTTGTTAAAATTTCATTTAAACTGTCTATGTAGTGAGAGTGTACAGATGGGTTGAGCCTTATTAAAAAAAAAACTTAGGTATATTGAATGACGTTATGGTGTTGATGTACTATTAACAAACTTAGGTATATTGAATGACGTTATGGTGTTGATGTACTATTAACAAACTTAGGTATATTGAATGACGTTATGGTGTTGATGTACTATTAACAAACTTAGGTATATGGAATGATGTTATGTTGTTGATGTACTATTAACAAACTTAGGTATATGGAATGACGTTATGGTGTTGATGTACTATTAACAAACTTAGGTATATGGAATGACGTTATGGTGTTGATGTACTACTAACAAACTTAGGTATATGGAATGACGTTATGGTGTTGATGTACTATTAACAAACTTAGGTATATGGAATGACGTTATGGTGTTGATGTACTATTAACAAACTTAGGTATATTGAATGACGTTATGGTGTTGATGTACTTTTAGTCTTTTCATTTAGCTATTAATGTTGCGCACTTTTCTCTAAAACGAACAGACGGATTTCTTTGAAATTTGATATTCAGTTAGTGCTTGTGTGGATGTGTGTGTGTGTGTGTGTGTGTTTGTGTGTGTGTGTGTGAAAGAGAGAGAACACGCGAGGGTACTCTGCACCTGTTAGGGTCCAGCGTTTGTCAGTGTTGGAGTCCAGCTGTCACGTGACAAGGGGCGGGGTGAGGAATGGGGTTAGAGTGAAGGTGGGGGAGGTGAGAGAATAGTGTATGTAAGGGAGGTAACTGATGTGTGACTTGACCTGTTTAGTGTGCACAGTGTTGATAGTATAGTGACAAAACATCATTATGAACACTTGTGTCACGTGGGGTTTATGGGTTACTGGGCTCTGCACAATGGAATGATGTAACCCTCACGCTTTATTCGATGTGAACTGCTAGTTAGTCACCCGCTGAATTACTTTTAATAAATTTATTTGTTTAGCTCGGTCTGTGTTAAGGCTGGGGTTCAGAGATAGATAGAAAAATGGTAAAAGATCACTGTCACACTAGCTTTCACACGGCTATGAATCATATGTAGTCCAGCCACTTGATAACAGTTAAAAATCACACATTTATTTCTTCTACTCTATACAAGATCTTTGATGTGCTAGTCTACCTTAAACTGTCATAAGTCAATGCAAATAATTCGATCGCTGATAGTCTATGCAGCTGTTATGTCGTCATCGGGCACTGGCTTCTAGATTTCATGAAGATTGGACTACTGTGGTCCGTTTTACTACAGTTCTGAAGAGTGGACTACTGTGGTCCTTTTGCTATCAGTTTGGGTGCACTTCTTCCGTGTCACTTAACTGCAGTGTGGTGTGTTTGAAGTCCTTCGTTGAGGTAGCTTCTGGTACACGATGTGTCGTCGTGTAGTTTGGTCCCTTGCCACGCTGTGGGGTCTTGCAAGGGGTTTTCCAGGGTTGCTCTCTCAGCCTTGTGCTGTAGGGGCTAAACAGCCAACTTGATTTTCCTGTGGAGTTGGGCGCACGGGATAGCTCGCCTGCTCGTCTGTAATATAAGAGACGAAATTCTGCACAACCTTGAATAATAGGTCTGTGCAGAGCGTCTCACTGAAAGCCAAAGTAGCCCTCAGTGATAGCTCCACATCTCTATACATAAGCGACGAACATTCTGCTACGTCCGTGGTCCACTGGAATCTCAACTCTAAGTTTTTATACATACATAAATATCAATCGTGGCTAACTACACACATACAGAATTAATAATAATATAAACATTCACTGGTACAGCCACTGGTCTGCAAACATACATATAGGTTCAACAACAGTGGTTCCGTCACCGTATACAACATGGTGGCGCAACCGGTCGTGTTTCGCCACGTGGTCACGCAACGTTGGACGAACAATCCACATTTATGCATAGCAAATTCTACAAACATAATTTCAACAATAATATAAATATATCACGATCAAACAGAAGTATGTTCATTTACCTGTTTGACAAAGTCAGGCCTCGTGGCTACTTGAAAGAATTCTAAGATTCTAAAGTCCTGTTTCCTGGTCTATGAGTGAAGATAGTTCTCTGCTCCGGTCTAGCTGTGTAGACTTCGGTGTCTTTCGTAGCACTGACTTAAGCTATGCTAGGTTTTGACCCAGTCAGAACCGGCTCTAACCGCTCTGCCTGCGTCCCATTGGTTAAAACTTTCAGATTCAAGGCACACAGTGCTGACGTCACTAACTGCCTGCGTCAAGCTCGCAGTGTGTGTACCTCCTATACTGTAATCGGCTGCTGTGTAATACACTAACATTTTAAGGTTACAAGGACTAAACAAGGCTAAAGAGTAAATAGGCAGAGTAAAACTAGTAATCTCGTCACAACTTGCACTATGCACAGTGTTGATAGTATAGTGACAAAACATCATTATGAACACTTGCACTATGCACAGTGTTGATAGTATAGTGACAAAACATCATTATGAACACTTGCACTATGCACAGTGTTGATAGTATAGTGACAAAACATCATTATGAACACTTGCACTATGCACAGTGTTGATAGTATAGTGACAAAACATCATTATGAACACTTGCACTATGCACAGTGTTGATAGTTTAGTGACAAAACATCATTATGAACACTTGCTTTGTGCACAGTGTTGATAGTATAGTGACAAAACATCATTATGAACACTTGCACTATGCACAGTGTTGATAGTATAGTGACAAAACATCATTATGAACACTTGCACTATGCACAGTGTTGATAGTATAGTGACAAAACATCATTATGAACACTTGCACTGTGCACAGTGTTGATAGTATAGTGACAAAACATCATTATGAACATTTGCACTATGCACAGTGTTGATAGTATAGTGACAAAACATCATTATGAACACTTGCACTATGCACAGTGTTGATAGTATAGTGACAAAACATCATTATGAACACTTGCACTGTGCACAGTGTTGATAGTATAGTGACAAAACATCATTATGAACACTTGCACTATGCACAGTGTTGATAGTATAGTGACAAAACATCATTATGAACACTTGCACTGTGCACAGTGTTGATAGTATAGTGACAAAACATCATTATGAACACTTGCACTATGCACAGTGTTGATAGTATAGTGACAAAACATCATTATGAACACTTGCACTATGCACAGTGTTGATAGTATAGTGACAAAACATCATTATGAACACTTGCACTATGCACAGTGTTGATAGTATAGTGATAAAACGTCATTATGAACACTTGCAGTGTGCACAGTGATGATAGTACAGTGACCAAACATCATTATGAACACTTGCACTGTCCACAGTGTTGATAGTATAGTGATAAAACATCATTATGAACACTTGCACTGACCACAGTATTGATAGTACAGTGATAAAACATCATTATGAACACTTGCACTGTGTACAGTATTGACAGTACAGTGACAAAACATCATTATGAACACTTGCACTATGCACAGTGTTGATAGTAAATTGACATAAAATACGAAGGGGAGTGATATAGCACAGACGAGGGTGTTATTTGCCCATCCCTGTGTTACATGCCTACACCAATGTTACCTGCCTACCCCTTACTTCACAAATAAACTTTTTGAATAGTTTCATGTCCCCAACTGGTTTGGACCAGTAGTAGGCAGAGGCAGAGAGAAAAGAATATCCCTGATATTATCACCTTACTGTCAGTTCAGCCCACACAGGAAATATATAGAGTCTAACGCGAAAAGTTTACAATGTGTTACTGTGAGGCTTGATGAGTGGATTACAGTGTCTTCCTCAATCTGTGTAATGTCAGTATCAGGCAGTGTCCAAGTAAGTCAAACGTTAGCCAGTGAGTTAACTAAAGTTAATACTTTATTAAGGTCTGAAATTAATCTGAAAGTTAATTAGATAGTTAGAGTAAGATCTAATTAATTTTGAATGTATCAAGTAAATTGACAACCTGAAAGAAGACAGTCAACTGTAAACTTGTCAGCAGATAAAGCAAGCATCCGAGTTTACAACACGCTCTTTGTGGAGATCAAACAGTGCCACAAACTTTGGAAATGCCCGCATTTGTTTAAAACTTAAAGTAGAGAGCTTACCTAGTGTTCAGTCGGCTTGTAAGATCAGTCTGTTTGTCACTCTGTTTCAGTCAGTTATCAAGTACTGCGTCTTTCTCAATCAGTCAATAACGGACCAATCAATTAGGGCAATTATTCAATAGTCAATAATTAGATCAGTTACTGCATCTCACTCACACTTTAGTATTAGGACTAATGTGAATAGAAATTATATTAATAAAAGAAATAGAAACAGTCTTACAATAAAGTATAATTGAGATCTTGTAGGTAAAAGTCATCTGACAGTAAACCAGTTTGAAATCAGTGTTAATGTTGATGTAAATGAGGGCATTTTATACCATAATTATAACAACAAAACACTCAGCGTGTGTACAAACTAAGCCCCTAGTGGGCAAATGTTTTATTTAAAGAATGGACAGGGCTATATCTCCCTCAATCTGTCTTCTCACTATAGCTTTATCTTTTCTATGTTGTTCACTGCTGTGACAAATGGGGGCTTGTCCGGGATCCATCGTTATGTATTCAGTAACCACATGCAAGTTTGTTTTCTACCACGGTCAGGGTATTTGTGGCTAATCAGCTATTGGGTTGTGACAATTACAAATAAATAAATAAATAAATAAATAAATAAATAAATAAATAAATACATTTTTAAATAAATAAATAAATACAACTTTTTTACAAATTTCTATCCTATCCTATCCTATTCCGCAACTCGAAAGTCATTGGGGCACCTCGGATAATTGTTTAACCAGCGCACGCCACTTTTCTCTGTCCTCAGTAACCCTCATGGCTTTGCTCAGCTCTGTCCTCAGTAACCCTCATGGCTTTGTTCAGCTCTGTCCTCAGTAACCCTCATGGCTTTGCTCAGTGTCATGCCAGTCCATTCTCTCCAATGTTGTTTTTCCTCCTCTTTTTCTGTCATCCTCTTCTTCTGCCTCCTTGCACCGTGTCTTGCAGGGTGGTCTTTGCCAGACCTGATGCTCTGGTGACGTGGCCATACCATCGGAGTTTCCGTTTCTTCACCACTGTGAGCATGTCATCGTGTTGTCCGATGGCTTGTGTGATGGTTTGTCGGACTTCGTCGTTGGTGATGTTCTGAGTATAGTAAATGCCCAGAAGTCTTCTGTAGCACCCCATCTCCATGCTTTGTATTCTTCGTTGTGGATCTGCTGTGAGGGTCCATGTTTCGCAAGCCCCTTGATGCACCCATCTGCAACCTTTTGGCGCATAGTGTGACAACAGACAGAGCACAATGCTGGGTGTCTCTGGCATAGTGTGACAAACAGACAGAACACAATGCTGGGTGTCCCTGGGATAGTGTGACAATAGACAGCACAATGCTGGGTGTCTCTGGCATAGTGTGACACACAGAGCATAATGCTGGGTGTCTCTGGCATAGTGTGACACACAGACAGAGCACAATGCTGGGTGTCTCTTGCATAGTGTGACACACAGACAGCACAATCCTGGGTGTCTTTTGCATAGTGTGACACACAGACAGAGCGCAATCCTGGGTGTCTCTTGCATAGTGTGACACACAGACAGAGCGCAATCCTGGGTGTCTCTTGCATAGTGTGACACACAGACAGAGCGCAATCCTGGGTGTCTCTCGCATAGTGTGACACACAGACAGAGCGCAATCCTGGGTGTCTCTCGCATAGTGTGACACACAGACAGAGCGCAATGCTGGGTGTCTCTGGCATAGTGTGACACACAGACAGAGCGCAATGCTGGGTGTCTCTGGCATAGTGCGACACACAGACAGAGCGCAATGCTGGGTGTCTCTGGCATAGTGCGACACACAGACAGAGCGCAATGCTGGGTGTCTCTGGCATAGTGCGACACACAGACAGAGCGCAATGCTGGGTGTCTCTGGCATAGTGCGACACACAGACAGAGCGCAATGCTGGGTGTCTCTGGCATAGTGCGACACACAGACAGAGCGCAATGCTGGGTGTCTCTGGCATAGTGCGACACACAGACAGAGCGCAATGCTGGGTGTCTCTGGCATAGTGCGACACACAGACAGAGCGCAATGCTGGGTGTCTCTGGCATAGTGCGACACACAGACAGAGCGCAATGCTGGGTGTCTCTGGCATAGTGCGACACACAGACAGAGCGCAATGCTGGGTGTCTCTGGCATAGTGCGACACACAGACAGAGCGCAATGCTGGGTGTCTCTGGCATAGTGCGACACACAGACAGAGCGCAATGCTGGGTGTCTCTGGCATAGTGCGACACACAGACAGAGCGCAATGCTGGGTGTCTCTGGCATAGTGCGACACACAGACAGAGCGCAATGCTGGGTGTCTCTGGCATAGTGCGACACACAGACAGAGCGCAATGCTGGGTGTCTCTGGCATAGTGCGACACACAGACAGAGCGCAATGCTGGGTGTCTCTGGCATAGTGCGACACACAGACAGAGCGCAATGCTGGGTGTCTCTGGCATAGTGCGACACACAGACAGAGCGCAATGCTGGGTGTCTCTGGCATAGTGCGACACACAGACAGAGCGCAATGCTGGGTGTCTCTGGCATAGTGCGACACACAGACAGAGCGCAATGCTGGGTGTCTCTGGCATAGTGCGACACACAGACAGAGCGCAATGCTGGGTGTCTCTGGCATAGTGCGACACACAGACAGAGCGCAATGCTGGGTGTCTCTGGCATAGTGCGACACACAGACAGAGCGCAATGCTGGGTGTCTCTGGCATAGTGCGACACACAGACAGAGCGCAATGCTGGGTGTCTCTGGCATAGTGCGACACACAGACAGAGCGCAATGCTGGGTGTCTCTGGCATAGTGCGACACACAGACAGAGCGCAATGCTGGGTGTCTCTGGCATAGTGCGACACACTGACAGAGCGCAATGCTGGTGTCTCTGGCATAGTGGACACACAGACAGAGCACAATGCTTGTCTTCATAGTGTACACACAGACAGAGCACAATGCTGTGTCTCTCATAGTGTGACACAAAGACAGAGCACAATGCTGGTGTCTCTGGCATAGTGTGACACACAGACAGAGCACATGCTGGGTGTCTCTGGCATAGTGAGACACACAACAGAGCACAATGCTGGGTGTCTCCATAGTGTGACACACAGACAGAGCAATGCTGGGTGTCTCAATAGTGTGACACACAGAAAATATTGTCTCGGCATAGTGCACACAGAAGAGCAATGCTGGGTGTCTCTCATAGTAACACACAGACAGAGCACAATCTGGGTGTCTCTGCAGTGTTCAACACAATGTCAAATCTGGGTGTCTCATTTAATTGTCATCAGAGCGCAATAACTTAAGGGTGTCGTCTTTGCATTAGTGCACACATCAGATAGACTTCGTTTCAAAATTTCTGCATAGTTTGTAAAACAAGACCTTATCTTTTATCAAACAGAGAAAAGCATCAAAAAGAAGAAGGGATTACTAAAAATATGAACACACCAGACTATTTTTTTATGGTGAGGAATGTTTTGGGTATCATTAATTAACTGCCTTATTGTGTTTTTATATTTATTATTGTATTTTCAATGTTTGTGTAGATGCTTTGTTTTAGTAATACAAATTCATTTTTTTTTGTTTTTACTTTGCTGGGTGTGTTTTTTGCCTTTTTTTCTTTAGTTTGTACTAATGTGCAATCAGTAAGTTATGTGGTGGTGTCTTTTTGTTTTGTTATGGTTGTTCTTATTTTTACTGTTGGTTTGTTTTTTTTAATTGGTGGTACTTGTTGGTGGTAATGTGGTTTTTTTTTTCTTTTGTTAAAGTTCACCTGGTGTCCTGAAGTGCAAACTCTTCTGTAGTTGTTTCTCTGGCATTGAACTCACAGATCCAATGTGTTGGGGTTTTTACTCACGCCACTGATAACATGCTTAGTAGTGCATTACTGTCTTCTCATTGGATACAATTCATGCTGTTAGGTTATCTCATGTAGATAAGAAGTCCACGTAGCATGATTTGCTCTGATATCACAGAAGAGCCAATCCCTTTTGAGATAGATGTTGCTGCTTGTTTAGTGAATGTCAGTGGGATGTTTTTTCTCTGTATGACCCCCCATGCTTGTTGTTGTAGCTTTTTTTTTCCAATTTCCACACATAAAGTGGTGCTCTTGTTCATCTTAGAGTAAACCATGTTTTTTCGTTATCATACATGATCAAAATGGTATTTTCTAGATTATCTTTTACAATTAAATACAATTTGTATTTATTGTCTCAATGTACGAAGTGAACAGATTTCATTTTCTCCCCAGCCTTTGTTTGGTATGTTTTTGGTTGCTTTGACACATTTGTTGGTTGTCTTTGTTTTTCTGTCTTAATTATTAGATCATTGCAAATGTATAGTTAGTTTTTTTATATTTATTGTACTTTAATTTCTTAATATTTAATTATGTCGTTTATAATTTTTTTCATTTTATTTGTTATCTTTTATTTTATATTATTTAATTATTTAATTTGTTATTCTGTTCTATTTTTAATATTAGTGTTAAAGCATTAGTATTTTTTTTTATATTATAATTTTTAATCAATTATTTTTTAATTATATTATTTTATTAAAAAATATTTTATTATATTTTATATTAAATTATTATTATTTATTATTATTATTATTTATGTTGTTTATTATTTTAAATTATTTTTATTATTTTATTATTATTATTGATTTTATTATTATTATTTTTATTATTGTTATTATTGTTATTTTTATTATTATTATTATTCTTTATTATTATTATTATTATTTTTATTTCATATTATTATTATTAATTATTATTATTATTATTATTATGTTAATACGTTGATGTCAGATATTCCTTATTTATTTATACACATTGATGTATTACTGTATTACTTTATTTTTACATGATTATTTGTTAAATGAGCACATTTGAAGTCTTTGTTTTGGTCAATGGATACATGTATTTTATTACGTGTGGAAGTTCATTGTCGTTTATAGTTGTTACTGATCGTGTGTGTAAGTGTGTATTCCTTGTGTAGCTGTCAGCCTGCCTGTTGTTTGTGAGAGAGAGAAAGAGAGAGAGAGAGAGAGAGAGAGAGAGAGGGAGAGAGAGAGAGGGAGAGAGAGGGCGTTTGCATGTGGCTATGTTAAATGACAGGCGACACGCTAAGAGATGTAACCATGCAGTAGTAATAAAATACGTCATCCGACCGCAAACTTTGGATGTATGTGGTAGACATCGTAACATACGTTTTTAAAATTTCGTGCTATTTATTTTAATTTAATTTCTTTTATTAATTTTGTTTCCTTTTTTGTTTTGTTTTTCTATTTTTCTTTGTTAGGGTAGGGTGGGTCCGGAATCCCTGGACCCCTTCCCTTCTCTCCTCCTCCACCCGACCTAGATCCGCCCCCGATACGTTCCCTCTGTTGGGCGTGTCTGGTCTCCCTACGTTATCTATCTCTGGCCTCCTATTCCCGACCTTATCTTCCAGCCTGAAGGTGAAGCTTTAACTTCTTACGTTATCTATCTCTGGCCTCCTATTCCCGACCTTATCTTCCAGCCTGAAGGTGAAGCTTTAACTTCTTACGTTATCTATCTCTGGCCTCCTATTCCCGACCTTATCTACCAGCCTGAAGGTGAAGCTTTAACTTCTTACGTTATCTATCTCTGGCCTCCTATTCCCGACCTTATCTACCAGCCTGAAGGTGAAGCTTTAACTTCTTACGTTATCTATCTCTGGCCTCCTATTTCCGACCTTATCTTCCAGCCTGAAGGTGAAGCTTTATCTTCTTACGCTCAATCTCTTCCCTTCTAGCTCTCTCTATCATGTCCTCCTCCCTCTTCCTCTCTCTCTCTCTCTCTCTCTCTCTCTCTCTCTCTCTCTCTCTCTCTCTCGTTCTTCTCTCTTTCTCTTTTGTGCAAAACATGGGTCCACACACTACAGGATAGTTTGTCAATACATAGGTCTACACACTACAGGATAGTTTGTCAATACATAGGTCTACACACTATACTTCTTCTTGATAAGTAACCACAATCGTCGTGTCGATCACTACGTTACTATTAAGGGTCTGCGCAAATATGAACTTAGGTACTGCTGATGGGTATGTGGGGGTGGGGATGGAGGGTTGGAGGGGAGCGGGATGGGGGGAGGGGGCGGGGCTGTTGTGGATCAGAGGACGTGGTGGGCAGAGGCCCTTGACACAAATGTGTCAAGAGTTGAGGCCTCTACCACTGACTGTGGTAAGCAGTTCCAGTCCTTAACAGTCCTCGGCAGGAATGAGGCCTGTTGGTACTGGGTGCGGCAGTTTATTTGGGAGTATTGCTGGTTGTGGCCACGGCGTAGTTGTGGTGGTGGGGGTGGTAGGATAGTTTGTCAAAACATAGGTCTACACACTACAGTATAGTTTGTCAAAACATATGTCCACACACTACAGGATAGTTTGTCAAAACATAGGTCTACACATTACAGGATAGTTTGTCAAAACATAGGTCTACACACTTCAGGATAATTTGTCAAAACATAGGTCTACACACTACAGGATAATTTGTCAAAACATAGGTCTACACACTACAGGATAGTTTGTCAATACGTGGTGAACACAATACTTTATACTTGTAGTCACTCCGATCTGTTAATGATCTTAATTATACATTTAATAATCTCCTTTGTTCGTAACTCAAAACAAGAAGAACTGTTTCTATCTGCGTATGAATTCATCCTATGTACACGCTACAGCAGTGCAGAGGTCGTTAACACAACGTTCACGCCCTGGATCGTGGAATGCCCAGTTACGTCTCAGGCTGTCTCATTACTTAATAAATGACATGTGTGTATGTATGTGTGTGTGTGTGTGGGTGTGTGTGTGTGTGAGTGTGTGTGTGTTTGCCCAAAATAAATTCATTTAACATTTGTTGTCGTTTAATGTTAGCATGCATAAGTGTAATTATATTGTGTGACTGTGCAGTTTTATCCTCATTGTCATTATGATTGTTGTTAATATTATTGTTAGTTTTATTCCTTGTTGATTGTAATTGTACACCACAATGTAATTTCTTGTAAAAAGATACTAAAGTTGTCTTATCTTATCTTATCTTATCTTACGTTCACCGCGGGCGCAACACCAAATTATTTCTGGCGCAAAAACGAACAACAATGTAGGTGTATCCAAATGAATGCCTTAAAATAGGATATAATCAGACTTTCTTGTATTGAAGTTTATATCATACTGGCCGGTACTTATTTATGTAGTTTTGGGTTAATTTATAAGACATCGACACCTCACTGTATTATTTTCACGTACTTCGGCAGAACATCGAACGCCACTGTTCACGACGACACAACAAGACCTAAGTATCATATTATGCATACATGTATAGCCTAGGCAACTCTGCTTCAAAATATCTATAATAAAAAAATGTTATCCGCCACACATACCTTCACAGGGCAATTCATTTGCCAAGTATCAACTCTGCTTCCTCGTTCGGGGGTCCGACATGGGTGTTGTTCCTGCGGTGGACACAAACTAGGTATTCCACGGTCCAGGGCGTGACTTTGCTTGATCATCTGGCGTTCACATGTTGGAAGACTGCACATAATTACATGTATGTCTGTTGTCTCCTTGCAAAACATCGCCATGCGACATGGCCTTCAGTCACCTAGTTATGCCAAGGAAACTGCTCCTTGTACGTCATTTGGCCTGAGACTGAGGTAATTATTGCCAGCGTTGCTGTTAGTCCCACCTGTATTGCTGTTAGTCACACCTGTATTGCTGTTAGTCCCACCTGTATTGCTATTAGTCACACCTGTATTGTTGTTAGTCACACCTGTGTTGCTATTAGTCACACCTGTATGGCTGTTAGTCGCACCTGTATTGCTGTTAGTCACACCTCTATTGCTGTTAGTCACACCTGTATTGCTATTAGTCACACCTGTATTGCTGTTAGTCACACCAGTATTGCTGTTAGTCACATCTGTTTTGCTGTTAGTTACACCTGTATTGCTGCTAGTCAGACCTGTATTGCTGTTAGTCACACCTGTATTGCGGTTAGTCACACCTGTATTGCTGTTAGTCACACCTGTATTGCTGTTAATCACACCTGTATTGCTGTTAATCACACATGTATTGCTGTTAGTCCCATCTGTACATCTGTGACACAACGTATTTTCACACGTCTATCACACGTTTGATAGCACCAACAGTCTGGCCTAGAATGACTTTTTGTTTTCTTTCAGACAAACACCTTTACCGTGACAAAACATTTTGGAAAAACTTGGAATAAAGTGTGTAGACTTGACTTGACTTTTGAACAGAAAGGCAACAGTCAGAGACACGCAAGTCAAAGACGCACAAGTCAGAGATACATAAGTCACAAAATCATAGGTCAGAGGAGGTGGAGCGATGGCGGCGAACAATCCATGCCCCACTGCACAGGACCAGTGGCGGGACTTTGTGACCAACCTCTACCCTAACGCCACCACAGGAACCAATTGTGTGCCACCCTTCAACTTCAACCGTGTGCCTTATACGATACAAACTGTGCCAGGCACCAGCGAGACAGCCTTTGTCCTGCCTGTACCACCTGCTGCTGTCCCACCTCCTGCTGTCCCATCTGCTGTTGTCCCACCTGCTGCTGTCCCACCTGTTGCTGTCCCACCTTTCCAATCCGGTGCAGTCCCACCTGTCCCACTTGCTGCTGTCCCACCTGCCCTACTTGCTGCGGTCCCACCTGTCTTACCCGCTGCAGTCTCATCTGTCCCAGGTCCCAGTCACAAACTGTCACCCCCACACGTTCTATGGACACAAGAGTCGCCTCAGGTCGCCCCTGTTCGAGTCCAGGAAAGCGACTTCATTGATGATTTTGGCCAGCAGCATGTGGTCACCAACCTGAAGGCCCTGGGAACGAATCTGCAGGAGGTCATGTTCATCCTCTCCCAACTCAATTTCGGACAATATTTAAATGAACCCACGTATGCTGCGTCCCTTGCACAGCTACAGATCCCATTGCCAACACACTTGGACACGCGGCAAACCAAGTACTCGCATGGCGAGGCAGATGTAATAATAATTAACCGCCGTTACGGAGTTCTGATCGGAGAGCTCAAGTCTGTGGGCAGGTGGCAGGCTGTCAATCAAAACGCCATTGCCCCTGACCGCGATGTCGCCAAGAGGGTGCAGAAAGCCATCACACAGCTGGACCGGTCGGAGACAGTCATCAGTCACGTGGTCAGTGACCTGGCCCCCAAACTGACAGTGCGCAAAACGTTGTTCCTGCCCTATGTCACCAATGGCCAGCTACACAGAGTGCTGACGTCAAACAGTCCGTTATTGCAGGTAACTCTCTCTCTCTCTCTCTCTCTCTCTCTCTCTCTCTCTCTCTCTCTCTCTCTCTCTCTCTCTCTCTCTCTCTCTCTCTCTCTCTCTCACCATACTTTTATGTTTACCTGCGCAGTACTTTATTATATAATTAATGTGAGCGTGTATGTACTTCTACGCGCGTGTGCGTGCGAGATTGTGCGTGTGTCTGTTTGCGTATCTGAATGTATGCATGCGTGCGTAGGTGTATGAGTGTGTGTGTCTCAAATCGCCATTGTGAGAGCAGGCTAAGGCTTAAGCTACAGTGTTCACCCCAATAGCGAAGCGAAGGCTTCTGATTAAGTGTCCACAACAGCAAAACGTGGTCAAAATACAAGTCCACGTTGTATTTCACAGCGCCTATGTCAGTGCCTTGGGGCAGCGGACGTCTCACACGCCGTACAGCTCTGTGTCTGTGCTGACCAGTTATCGCATCCCAGTACTTTCTGGGATGTGACTCCCGCTGTCCTAACCAACCTGGCCAGCTGGTGGCGACAAATCATGGCGTCTCCAGATCTTCAGCTCAGTGGTCCAAGAGGGGAAAGGCTGTACCTAGATGTAGCAGCTAGGTAACCATTTTATTACTCATGTTTTATCAGCTTTTGTTTTACATTGATCATTGGTGTACTGTTCGCGTCAGTTCAAGGTCAAAGTATGTTTTATATTGCCAATGTTAATAGTAGTAGGTAGTGGTGGTTATAATGATGACGATGATGATGATAATGATGATGATGATGAGGATGATGATGATGATGATGATGATGATGATGATGATGATGATGATGATGATGATGATGATGATGATGATGATGATGATGATGATGATGACGCGTTTGTCCTTACGAATTTCGTGCAGGTTCGTGGGACCAGCCACTACAATCAGTGTTCACTGCAGTGTTCCCCCACGTGTGGAGGTGCGGACTGAGGGCCAGGCGGTGGCAGAACTGGGAAAGAGGCTGTCACGTCTGGTGCTGACCCAGCAGCAGCTGGACATCCTGACCAGAGATCCGCCTCTGGCTTACATCACGGGTCCGTGGGGGACTGGTTAGTAAAAATAATAACAACATTACATGCATAGGCGCCTTATTCTAAATCAGCACAAAGCGCAGCGATCTGAAACCAACATCTACGCTCCCGTGTTATAAACACTCCTACATACACAACACACATTCATCACTCGAACATGTGGTGTAAAAGGCCAGTCGCTATTAGAAGACGGAAAATATGTCTGATATAATAATATTTAATATCTAAAACAATTGATATCAAAATAATAACACTAATATTTTAATATAGGATGCTATATACGCGCTTTAAACCAAATTACTAATCAGGCTCAAAGCGCGGCGATCTGTACCAACGTACACGCTCACATGTTTCACCCACTCTCTCGCACACAACAAGCACATCTATCACTCAAACATGTGACACACACAGCAAACACATCTATCACTCAAACATGTGACACACACAGCAAACACATCTATCACTCAAACATGTGACACACACAGCAAACACATCTATCACTCAAACATGTGACACACACAGCAAACATATCTATCACTCAAACATGTGACACACACAGCAAACACATCTATCACTCAAACATGTGACACACACAGCAAACACATCTATCACTCAAACATGTGACACACACAGCAAACACATCTATCACTCAAACATGTGACAACCACAGCAAACACATCTATCACTCAAACATGTGACACACACAGCAAACACATCTATCATTCAAACATGTGACACACACAGCAAACACATCTATCACTCAAACATGTGACACCCACAGCAAACACATCTATCACTCAAACATGTGACACACACAGCAAACACATCTATCACTCAAACATGTGACACACACAGCGAACACATCTATCACTCAAACATGTGACACCCACAGCAAACACATCTATCACTCAAACATGTGGTGTAAAGGCAGGGATATCGCTATTAGAAGACGGAAAGGAAATCCAATTTTTTTTATTTGTCAAATGTTTAGATTGACTGCATCGGATACTATTATGAAGTAGTCAACTGAATATCCGATAGCGGAATATCATCTAAGTTATCTCTATTATAATGGAAACTGCGTATTCAGTCATGACATATTTAATTTAACAGTTTATTGTCTCTAAGGATTTTACACCAAGTAACAAAGACGAGTTGAATTTCAACAAACAAACACAATTGTCGAATGTTTTCTTCTTCACATTTGCAACGATATGGTGACTGTAGAATTATCATTTCTGTAACCAGGCTTTATATCCACCTCCTGAACAAACTACAAAACAAGATCAGAAATGAGGAAAAAGTCTAAACGGCCTTGCTGGAGGGGGGGGGGGGGTGGTTCTACGCCAAGTATATCGTTGGTCGTCAGGATTAGTGGATCTCCATGTCACTGTTAAATTTCAATTATCTATCATTAGTTTAACCAGTTCATGAGCTCTCAATGTTTCTCTGTCTGTAGTAGTTGGAGTCTAAATCGTAATCTAATACCAAGTTCCAGTCTCCCCCCCTCCCCAAGATAGCATGTTCACACTCTTCATACAGCTTTACCGTTTGCTCAAGTTCTATATGTAAAGTGGGGTCATCATTGTTTGGCCCAAACACACTAACATCATCATCATCATCATCATCATCATCATCATCATCATCATCATCATCATCATCATCATCATCATCATCATCATCATTGTTATAATTTAACCAATATGATGGTTCACTGAGACTATGGCTTTGTGACCAAATGTAGCATCAGATGTCTTTACAATAGTCCCATTGCCCGTAAACTACGTCAAACCACACATAAATACACACAACGTGCTAGATTTATATTGCTAATTCCAAGCTATGCAGGGATAACGACGACGGACTTGTTCAGTTATTTTAGCATTTTATCTTTTAGACATTACCCTAAGGAACCGTAATAAAATGATAATATTATTTTTGACCCACGTTGATAACAATGTGAGTGTTGGTAGACTACTGAACAATCCTCTCACCCCCACCCCACCCTCCACCCCCAAAAAACATTCCTGATTTGTGTAAGTATGTGCGAAATGTGTAATAGTCTAAAATTACATTTAAAACAAGAACAAGTTCGCCCGTCGTTCCGTCTGTCTGTCCGCCGCCTGCCAGTGCAAAACTTTACAGTGGCCAAGTACTCCAAACCTATTTTATGTATAGCAACCACACTTGGTAACATGGTGTATATGCACCAGACCTCGAAACTGATCAGTGAATGAAAGACTTCATTTCAAGTTCAAGGTAACACTTTAAAATAATGTTAGTAAAACAAATGACAAATTTTCACCAAACGTTTACTTTTTGTTCCAATTTTTTTTTTCATTTTGAACTTATGATTCGTTGAAGCATGATATATATCAATAAGACACGCATACTAGGCAAATTTGGTAAACTTCGCTTTAAGGTCAAGGTCACTGGAGCTGTCAAAAGTTGGTTTATATAGGTACTTTCAAGTGACCTTGACCCTAAACACCTCCGTGGGAAAAGCCGGGAGTCTGTAAAAATATTATCTCCACTTTCTGGAAATGTAGTACTTGGAATTCCCACTGTCACTGTCTTTCTCATTTGTGCTTTCTCATTCCTGCTCTGTTCTATCAATCTGCTATACTTTCTTCATCTTCGCTAGACCAGTCACCTACCTTTGTTCTTCAAAACTCTTCCAAAACTTCTCATGTGTGTATGAGGTATGTTGGGTCAGCCTGGGAATATTGGGATGCCTTTATGTTACAACGACCGACAGTCTGACTGGCATATACTGAATGAATGGGCATGAGTTGAAGTACATGTATTCCAAAAAGTCCACAAAATCGGGTCCACCGTTGTTGTTTTGGGTGTTTTTTTGTTTTGTTTTTGTTTTTTTTAAGGAATAATGCAATACGTATTTAGCAGCAAATTGACTCCAACGACCTTGACCTTTACGGTAGAGCAAACATAATGGCATGGAAGTTGGCAACTAGTCTAGATATTATTACTGTGAATTTTGATCACAATCTGTTCAGTGGTTCTTGAGGTGTGGCGAGAAACGGACCGACCGACAGAACGAAAGACCAACAGACAGACAGACAGACTGACCTGCAGTTTGCTCGTTCTGATTACCGACTTTTAAAAAAAAATAATGACACCTTGCAGTTCCCCGCCGTGCAAGGACACTGAGTTTCTATTTACCGCGGACCGACAGTAGCTGGATCAATGGCCTCTGCTCTAGCAATGGTCATCTTCCAAATTTCGTTTTAAGCCCGTTTGTGTTAGTCGCTTACCCAAGATTGTTTGTCAAGCATAAACATGGGCAAAGGCCTATTTGAGCGTTCATCAAGCAACTTTGAAAATGGAGTAGGTGTAGAGAAGGAGATTGTTTATCTTGTTCAGCATTTTATAACTACAGTGATGAGGAAGTGCTGATATGTTTCCCTATCCCTTATTTACTTCTATTTACGTGTGGGGCTTAGGGGTGGGGAGGGGGTGGGTGGTGCACGCTCGCAGCCAGTTGTAGTTATTGTGTTGTGTCAAAGCTGTCTGGACAAAGAATTTCCAAATTTTTGTTGGATATCCCACGCCATGAACATCCGTGGCCTTTAGGTGTGTTGTGTGATGTCTGGGCAGACACAGCGCATAGCAATCTCTATAGTAACAGTAAATATTGTTGCTGTGGATACTAGATTTGCGGTGCTTCTTTCTGTGTTTAGGTATAACATACTTGTACTCAAAGAGAATCCAACAGGCCTGAATTCTCCAAGCTGAAGAACATTGCATATTCAGAGAAAACGGGATGGATAATTGTACACACAAAATAAATCACTGCGCGCATGTAGCAAACGACAGGTCGGCCAGACTGCCGCACACGAAGAACAAAGTAGAAGTAGATTTGTCACACAGGAAATATAACATGATTAGAAAACACTGCACATCTAGGGCTGCAGAGGACAGACAGATTGAGTACGTTGGTTACATGTTCATCTATGGTGCCCCAACGACTTTTGATTTACTGGAAAGGATACATAGAATACGGTAGATAGGGCAGGCACATCTAGAGATCTATCACAATACCACGTCGTCTTCGCTGCCTTTTAGGATTGATTTTTCCCTTTGAACAGATGTTTACTTTTGTCTCAAGCTGCACAACCACATTACATATTCTTCATCATTCTTGTTATTTCATCACCATGATCATTATGATCATCATGATGATGATCATCATCATCATCATCATCATCATCATCGTCGCCACCATCTTGTTCTTCTTCTACTTATTTCATGCATTCATCTATTTTGTTATTAATCCATCATCATCATCATCCTCATCATCATCATCATCATCATCATCATCATCATTTATCCGTATACGTGTGCATGAAAAACAATATTGCTGGTCCTACATCCATCATCATCATCATCATCATCATCATCATCATCATCATCATCATCATCATCATCATCATCATCATCTTCTTCTTCTTCTTCTTCTTCTTCTTGTTTCATGCATTCATCCATTAGTTATTAATCCCTCATCATCATGATTTATCCGTATACATGTGCAGGCAAAACAATACTGCTGGTCCTACAAGGACTTCGTTGGCTGTCCAGAGGCCATGACGTCCACGTCATCAGTACACACACTGGAGCTCTGTCTGCCAGTCGTCTGATCCACAACCAGCTGCAAGTGACCATGGCTGCTGATCCCACAGCGCCCCCTGCCGCGGTGCACGTTCACTCCTATGATTTCGGCAGTGATGCTGGCGGTGTGGACGTGGCGTTCAATGATCTGTCAGCAGCTGTACGTGGGGGCACGCTCTGTGTCCTCATCGATGAGGTGGAATTGTACAAGGAGTGAGTAGCAACAAGGTGTGGATGATGATGATGATGATGATGATGATGATGATGATGATGATGATGATGATGATGATGATGATGGCGACAAAGACAATGATGATGATGGTGGTGGTGATGGTGGTGGTGGTGGTGGTGGTGGAGGTGATGATAATGATGAGGAGGAGGATTATGATGTCAGATGATGATGATGATGATGATGATTATGATGAGTGTGATGACAACAATGATGATGATGATTATGATGAAGGTGATGATAATGGTGTTTCCATGTCATAGTCCTGTGGGTTGTACAGATGTTTACATTAGCCAGTGGACTGTTGTTGTAAGCTATAGGCCTATTTCTATAATAGTAAAGCCCACTTTCTTTTTTATCTAAAAATAGCGTAACCAAAATGATGTAACCTCACTGTGACGACACGAGTTTTCAGCACGTAGTAGAGATGCTATATATTTTGTGCAGAGTTGCACATCTCTACTATGCAGTGTATTTAGATAGATCGACAGTTTCCTTTTATTGCGCACTAGTGGTTTTTGTACCCTGGCAAGCCAGGGTACACAGGTTGCTGTTTAAAATGTAGACAGAGAGACAACTGTTGTCTGCGAGTTTCATTTGGACGATGATACCTCCCCATATCCCCTTTGATACCTCACCATACCCCCCCCCCCTGATATCTCCCCGTCCTTCCCCCATGATGCCTCGCCATACCCCCTTGATACCTCCCCGAACCCACTTGATACCTCCCCATACCCCCTTGATACCTTACGTACCCCCCTTGTAACCTACCTGTAGCCTCCTTGATACTTCCCCTTTGATCGTTTCGCAGGTATGGATGAAATGAGTCGATAGTTAGTTAAAATAGATTAACGTCCCCGGACACATAAGCGTATAGGGGACGACAAAGGAATAGACTGTTCTGGATTAAATTTACGTCCCCGCACACCAAAGCATATAGGGGACGACCATGGAATCGACCATCACCATACCCCCTTATATATACCCGTATCCCCGTTATGCCTACCCATGCCCCTTTAAACCTACCCGTAGCCCCCTTTTACCTACACGTACCACCCCATCCCGATCCTTGGTAATAATAATAATAATAATAATAATAATAATAATAATAATAATAATAATAATAATAATAATAATAATAATAAAGGTTTTAAAATAAAATTTGATATAAGATATTATAATTATTATAATAATAATAATAATTATTATTATTAGTTTCTAAATAATAATAATAATAATAATAATAATAATAATAATAATAATAATAATAATAATAATAATAATAATAATAAGAAGAAGAAGAAGAAGAAGAAGAAGAAGAAAGTTAAAAGTAAAAAGCCTAAATTTAAAAAAAAAATCCATAATTTTTGTAGTGTAAAAAAAACAAAACATTAAAAAAAATATGACCTGAGTGAGATTTGAACTCGGGTCTCCAGCACGGTAGGCGATAGTCTTACCAAGTGAGCTACCAATGCTTCGTATAAAGACCATCAGTTTGTTGGTCTATATGGGAAAACATGCTGAAACCCCGATTCGATTTTAACTAATCAAATTTAATTAGTTAAACACAAAATTTTGTAAGATTGGTGACATGAGTGCAACAGTGTTTTGAATGGAAATAAAACAAAATTTACGGTATTACGGAACAGCACGTTCTTGACACGGGTTGAATCGAAACCGCGCGCGGAATGAGGCTATTGCAGTTTGTGGACATTTTGTTTATTTATTTATCTCAGAAACGGTTAAACGTTCGGTAAGGAAATGTCGGCTATAACGATTTCGTGGGTTTTGAGCTCACAGCAGGCCGATTCGCAGCTCCATGCACCTGCCCAGATCAGCGTCCATACCGGACAAACTTTACAGTAGAGGCGAAGAAGGACTTCCGGCTAAAGCACGTAGTAGAGATGCTATATATTTTGTGCAGAGTTGCACATCTCTACTATGCAGTGTATATAGATAGATCGACAGTTTCCATTTATTGCGCACTAGTGGTTTTTGTACCCTGGCAAGCCAGGGTACACAGGTTGCTGTTTAAAATGTAGACAGAGAGACAACTGTTGTCTGCGAGTTTCATTTGGACGATGATACCTCCCCATATCCCCCTTGATACCTCACCATACCCCCCCCTGATATCTCCCCGTCCCCCCCCCATGATGCCTCGCTATACCCCCTTGATACCTCCCCGAACCCACTTGATACCTCCCCATACCCCCTTGATACCTTCCGTACCCCCCTTGTAACCTACCTGTACCCTCCTTGATACTTCCCCGTTGATCGTTTCGCAGGTATGGATGAAATGAATCGATAGTTAGTTAAAATAGATTAACGTCCCCGGACACATAAGCGTATAGGGGACGACAAAGGAATAGACTGTTCTGGATTAAATTTACGTCCCCGCACACCAAAGCATATAGGGGACGACCATGGAATCGACCATCACCATACCCCCTTATATATACCCGTATCCCCGTTATGCCTACCCATGCCCCTTTAAACCTACCCGTAGCCCCCTTTTACCTACACGTACCACCCCATCCCGATCCTTGGTAATAATAATAATAATAATAATAATAATAATATTAATAATAATAATAATAATAATAATAATAATAATAATAATAATAATAATAATAATAAAGGTTTTAAAATAAAATTTGATATAAGATATTATAATTATAATAATAATAATTATTATTATTATTAGTTTATAAATAATAATAGTAATAATAATAATAATAATAATAATAATAATAATAATAATAATAATAATAATAATAATATTAACCCATTTATGCATAGCGCCCAACTTGTTGGGCAGCTCTTTAAACAGCCTGCTATACAAAGAAATATACAGATAATAACAAGAGTTTGTGTAATAACTGAAGGGAGACTAATCCTTTATTAGTTGACAATGCTAATTTTTTCGGAGTGACTGCCCTTAGATTTTCTGTTTCAAAATGGCGTCCACCAGTCAATCTGTGGAGAAAGGCAAGCAGAAACGAAATCAAAGGTGGGTATGCAGACTTATTAATTGGTGTTTGAATCAAAAGCTCTTTATTTTGTGTTTCTTATTTATCTAACTAAAATATTATAAACAGTGCATGAAGTATTTGTAGTTTTTCCATGTTAAATTTGATAATTGTAATCCACACGTGCGTCGCCCAATTTATTGGGCGCTATGCATGAAAGGGTGCAGGTTTTTATGCTGAACTTAAGAATGTATTACATGCTTTATCACACACACACACACACACACACACACACACACACATGCCTACCTACCCAACGTTGTGTGGTAGGCACATTTTTAGCATCGTTGTGGGGTACATACTCTACATAGCATATTTCACGTCATATTAGGTTATGCTGACTTTGGGCAGTTTTAACATAATTGCCGAGCAGTGACGAATGTTTTTCATCAAGAATGAGGCCAAACCGGTTACTTTGAAAATGGGAGCCTTGTGCTTATGTTGTGAGGTATAACTGCATGAATATTCATGAGGTCAACAGGAACTACCTCACAAGTACGTTACAGTGTTTCCAATTATGAAAATTATCTGTTGCAATACTCATTATGTAAGATGTTTGTTTTTTTTGGTAATTAAATTATATATAAATGATAAATAAGCATAGCAGCATTATATAGTGTATGTACATGTAATTTGAAAATAAACACCGAGCAGATGTGACTTTTAAACCGTTAATTTTTCTACCTATCTGAACATATCATAGCATCATTCTTCCCCCGCAGATTGATATGATTAATTATTATTAGTCTCTTCTAACACAATGTTCTGTGAGGATTGTTATTGCTGTTGGTTAGTTATTTTGCGTCAATGTTTTACTTTTGTTCATAATGTTGCATAGCGGTTGTTTCATATTATCAAATTGTTGTTAATGTGCTTTATCTATTACATTGGAACCTCCAATATGTGATCTTGCAAAATGCACTCCAAATGTGATCTTATAATAGAAGGGTATGATAAATTAAACAGAGAGACAAAGCACACATACCACTTGTTCAGATCAAAAGTAAATTATTTCAAGAGAGAATTTTATATTAAAGGGATTACATTACAACGGAAACAGAGGCAAGGCACACATGCCACTCATTCAAAAGCAAACTATTTCAAACTTTTATTAACGAATTGTAAACGAATCTGTAGTATCTTTTTTCCTTTGTTTATTTTGTTGTTTTTGTTTGTTTGTTCAATTTAGCCTATACTCTATAAACCAGTCGGAAAGGATCGCTCCATTACAAAGGTGTAATTCATATTATAAGTAAACTTATCAGTCATAAATACAGGTCACACAATAGGCGAGGTATACTGGAGAGACAGACATTGGAGGTTTTACAGTATGTAAATTGTTTGTGGGAATACAGGATACAGTGGAAGTAAAATTCTGAAAGTAAAAGGTTGTGATTTACTTTAATATGTTTGTCGTGCTTGAATGACAACATATGTTGATTCACCACCACCATTACATTACAAACAACAAACAAGCATAAGTATTCAGTGCCCGAGTCAGCATGTTAGTGTCTGCGCTGTCATACAATTGATCTGGTTTGTGTTATTTTGTTTCTGTATAAACACATCATCAAACAATTGACATACATTTCCTCTTTTATTCAGATGAAACAAAATCAACAGGCGATCTAAATTTACAGGTCAAGTACTGTAACTTTGAACAATGAATAAATGCTAGAAGCAACAAGAACAATATGGAAATAATTTCAAATGGTGTTTTTTCCAGATACAGTTATATATTTGCAAATCTTTAAACTACATTTGTGTTCACACATGAAAACAAGAGCAAAAAAGTGTACTATTAATTGTCATATTTGACTAACATTGTTGACACTGTGAACTTGACTGTAAGTAATTCAATCACTGATACATTTCGACCACTCGTAGCTCTAAATAAAACCTACCAGGTATAAAACAGACAGACATTACATTACATGACATGATTATTGCTTTAGGTCCAGCGGACTCTTCCGAGCCAAATCAGGACCAGACAACCCCTGATCCGCATAAAAGATCTGCTGAAACAACTCTAGTGGTAAAACTGAAGGCACTCCACCAGCCAGTCACTTTATAATAAAGACATCCCACGCAGGGGACGTTGAGGCTATACACTAATTTATCGAACCCCCATTTACAAAAACAAAATAGAATACAATCATTACAAAATATCAACAAAACACATATGTATAAAATGCCTACATTGATAAATAATAACATCATATCAAGCCCTAGTGACCAACTGGCAGAAAGCGTCCAATATTCCCAAGCTTATCCAACAGACCTCACACACAAATACGGAGTCTTGTCCCGGAAGAGTTTTCAAGAAAAAAGGTAGGTGACTGGTCTAGCGAAGAAGAAGATAGTATAGCAGATTGATAAAACAGAGCAGGAATGAGAAAGAGCAAATGAGAAAGACAGCGACAGTGGGAATTTAAAGCACTAAATTTCCAGAAAGTGTGGATACTATTTATACTGAAACTCCCGGCACCCCAACGGGAGTGACAGACGGACGGACAAGCATTTGTTTGGATTTCATTTTTGGACTGACTATTTCAGACTATATCGCGCAAATTTGCACAAATCGAGACACTTGAGTTTTGGGTTCATAGACTCACATTGTTATACATGTGAGTCAAAAATAGGTTTCGTGTAATTAGCCAGGTTACAGTACAAAGACATAGGTTTAGCGTAATCAACTAGGTTACAGTGTTTGCACAGAGGGGATGCACCACAGACTTGTATCTGGACACACAAAAGACACGTCACAGGCATAGGCATTCGCAAGTCAAGGTACAAGCGCCTGTGGGATGGACAGACCGATATTTCTTTGGATATCATTATTATTATTAGACTATTTAAGATTTATTTCGCACAGATTTGCAGAAATCTAACTAGAAGGACAAACTAAATATGACTCACATGTTCCTTTAAGAACTCACAATATTTAACATGAAAATGAGTGCCCAGAAAAACAAAATGATACGTGGCATTAAAATTCAAAGTAATACCGACTTTGATCTTTCTATCATGACTTTGAGATGGTAAAGGTAAAAAGCTAAAGGTAGTCCCATAGCCTTGTGGCCGTAGGGGAGCGTGATGTTGGAGATCACACTGATCTTGGGCCAGCGTAATGAGGGTGATGCCCATCTCTCTCCCTCGCTGCTTTACCTTCCCCCCTCAACTGGGGGCGTTGTTATTTGTCGCTTCACGTTTTGCGGTCACCCATCCAAGTGCTAACCGCTTAACTTGCGACACAGTAGCGAGTGCTCCAACCACTGCGCTATCCGACACCCCGACTTTGAGATGACCGGCTCCAAATCAAATAAACTACAGCAAAAGTTGTATTATGCCCAAAACAACGGTGACCTTGGGATGACCTTGATCTTCATGTGACTTCATGCATGTCTGATCAAATAACCCAATATTGTTGCATACTATGGGTTAAATAAATAGCCATTCCACTGTACAATGACCTAATTTTGTATGTTTTTGCGAGGCCTAAAATTACCTTGACCTTCAAGATCAAAGCAAAAAGGGAACATGTATACCAGATTAATCTATCATCTCTAAATTTAACAAGTCTGGACTTTATATATCTCATAGTCCATGGTCGTTGATATCTATTATGCATCAAAGAATCATAAGTTCAATACTAATAACCTAGAAAAAAAGAGTAAACTGTGTGAACAATTGTCATTAAAAAAACAACAACTAATAATTGTTGACCCTGTGACCTTGATCTTGAGGTGAAGTCATTAATTCACTGATCCTTTATAAGGTCTCATAAGTATACACCATTTTAAGAAGTTTAGTTGTGATAGTTGAAATAGGTTCTTAGATATTAATCCACTTGCAAGTTTTGCACAGATGGCGGACAGACAGACGGACCGACGCACACACAGACGGACCGATGGACACAATTTTTATTAACATGTCATAGTTGGACTAATTTAGGACACATTTCGCACAGATTTGCAAAAATATAGACTTTCTTCTTTTTGGATGGGGTGGGGGTGGGGGGGTAGTGGGCAGGGGTGGCGGTGGGTGAGTGAATATGAATGTGAGTCAAAACATAAGTTGTTTGGGCAAGTACAGTAACATCAACATACATTTCAATGTATTTGAGTCAAAAACAATTTATTAAATAATTTCACTAAGAAATCTATAACACTGCTACCAGCATATTTAAAAAATTCGCCAATAAGCCCGTCTGGTCCAGGAGATTTACCACGCTTTAACTTCCAAATAGCTTGAAAAAACTTCATCTCTTGTAATTAGTCTGTCTAAAACTTCTTCATAGTTTTGAACAAAGTCTGGGTCCCCACCTAAATGTTCATCATCCGTATCTAAAACAGCATTGAAATGTTCATACCATGCATCGATAGTAATGTCATTTTTTGGCTGAGTTCGTCTGCCAAACAACCTACTAATTTCTTGCCAAAACACCTGCTGGTTGCCTATCGATGAAATCAATTTATTGAACTGAGTATCATTAAACAACTTCTTTTTTCTACATATGAAATTCTTATATTCCCTACGTGCTCTACAGTAGCTTTGTCTCTTTTCACAAGTAGGATGTTTTTTAAATTGTCTAAGTAATTTTCGTACATTTCTCCTTTCATCCGAACACTCCCTATCAAACCATGCACAATTGCTCGTCTCGCCAACAATAAGTCTCCTCTTCATACACTCAGCTTTCTGCTTGACAAAATTATTAAACACTCCAATCGCTTCATTTATATTAAGATCAAGCAAGTTCAAGGCTCTTTGAAAAACAGACTTTGCTTCATGAGAGAGAGATTGATTGATTGATTGATTGATTGTTGCTTTAGGTCCAGCGGACTCTTCCGAGCCAAATCAGGACCGGACAACCCCCGATCCGCATAAAAGATCTGCTGAAACAACCCTAGTGGGAAAACTGTATGCCCTCCACCGGCCAGTCACTTTACAATAAAGACATCCCACTCAGGGGACGGCTGAGGCTTTACCCCAACTAATCGAACCCCCGGTTACAAAAACAAAATAGAATACAAACATCATTATAAATTATCAACAAAACACATACATATAAAATGCCTATATTGCTAAATAATAACATCATAGGAAGCCCTAGTGACCACCCGGCAGAAAGCGTCCAATACTCCCAAGCTGATCCAACAGACCCCATACACAAACAAGGAGTCTTGTCCAGGAAGAGTTTTCAAGAAAAAAGGTAGGTCATTGATCAAGCGAAGAAGAAGATAGTATAGCAGAGTGATAGGACAGAGCAGGAATGGGAAAGAGCAAATGAGGAAGACAGCGACAGTGGGAATTTAAAGCACTAAATTTCCAGAAAGTGGGGATACTATTTATACTGAAACCCCCGGCACTCCAACGGGGGTACTGTTGCCGCAGTGAATCGGTCATGCCTATAAAGGAAAGACAGGTTTTCAACTGGGGCTTTCACTTTTCCCTTTATAGGTTAGAACAATCTACAGTGGCAAGATTGCTCATGACCCCAAGGGGTGAGAGAGAGAGAGAGAGAGAGAGAGAGAGAGAGAGAGAGAGAGAGAGAGAGAGAGAGAGAGAGAGAGTCAAAACATAAGTTTTTTGGGTAAGTACAGTAACATCAACATACATTTCAATGCATTTGAGTCAAAAATACAATCAAAAGTTAAACTGATTTCCCCAATACACAATATAAAGTTAAACTTACTCAAGAATTAAGAAGTACATTATGCAACATACTTGTTGTCACAAAACAAATATTTGGATTTATCATCCCCATCAGCAACAGTATTGTTGTCTTTACCATTCTAATCATCATCAACAACAAAACAATTACAATCCATCCAAAACAATTAAATAAGGTGTACGAGTCCTTTTCTAAATTTTGAGATTCCACAATTTGGTTTGTCAGGGAAGGAAAACCATTTCAGCAGCGATATAAATGCATACTGGAAGTACACATTGCTCGCACCTTCGATTTTAAAGGACGACAACTCGCGATACAACACTGAATGGTCGGCTATGGAAGTCTTCGATGTGGGCTTTGCGTGAATTAGTTGGACACTCATTTATCACGATTGCTACTTCAGCGATTTGGAAAAAATGTGGACGCACACAAACAAACTTTTCTGCATCAGTTTTCGTATTTGGTGCGTAATTGATGCACCACTGTGCTTAATCGGGAACATTGCTAGGAGCACTATACAGAAAATGCTTACAGGTAATACAGGGTCTAGCGGACTACCAAGGCGGAACCGAATCAGGACCACAGAAAACCAAAATCTGTTAAACCGTCAAAACATTACACCATTATAACTAGAAGGGTAAAGCCCCCATGACTCCATGCTTCTTATTTAACTTGCAATATTTAACATAATATGAGCAACAGAAAAGAAAAAGAAAATGAGACATTAAACGCAAATACCGACTTTGATCTTTCGATGCTCTTGACCTTGAGATGACCTTAACCTCCTGTTCCAAATACACTCATGTACGATCAAATAAACTATAGCAAAAGTTGTATTATGCCAGGAACGCAGTTGGCTCCGTGGTTTACGCGATGTTACTCGAATGTTAGACAATAACAGCCTGTACAGCCCGTGATTCAAAGTTCGTTAACGGCCAGGAGTATAATAATAATAATAAAATAATAATAATAATAATAATAATAATAATAATAATAATAATAATACGCGATGTACTCGAATGTTAGACAATAACAGCCTGTACAGCCCGTGATTCAAAGTTCGTTAACGGCCAGGATTAAAATAATAATAATTAATAATAATAATAATAATAATAATAATAATAATAATAATAATAATAATAATAATAATAATAATAATAATCATAATAATAAGTTTAAAAATAAATTACAAATAGTATTAATAATTTAAAATTAGAAGGACAAAAACCCATATGACGCACATGCTCCTTATGGAACTTGCAATATTTAACATTAAAATGAATGCCCAGAGAAAAACTAAATGTAACGGTGGCATTAAAACGCAAAGTCATACCAACTTTGATCTTTCTATGCTCTTGATCTTGAGATGACCTTGACCTCCAGCTCTAAATACACTCATGTAAGATCAAATACATTACAGCAAAAGATGCATTATGCCAAAAAAGCCAGTGACCTTGGAATGACCTTGACTTTCAATGGCATTGACTATAATGTGGCTTCTGATGCTCATATATTCTCAATTAACCAGAGTTTCCTACCCCCAAAATGAATTTCAAGAACAGCACAGTGAAAAATAGGAACTATCCTATCCTATCCTATCCTATCCTATCCTTTCCCGTAATTCTAGGACACTCAGCCCTCTATCATTTGTCTCACCGACGCCATTCACATTGGCATTCCCAAATACTATCCTATCCTATCCCGTAACTCAAAGGTCATAGGGGCACCACACATATGCCCACGTACCCTACGTTGTGAGGTAAGCACATTTTTAGCATCGTTGTGGTGTACATGCAAACATCCGCGCGTGTGTGTGTAGGTGGTCGCACTCCAACGGTTTTGTGAGGTGGTTGAGATAAATGTATAGGCGATATACTTGGTAGCTCAGCACGTGGTTTCTAAGGTGGGCACTGTGGAGCATGGGAAAATGTACCTCATAAAATTTGGTACCTCACAACCTCGTCAGAAAGTCTTACACACAACCTCATAACCTACGGTACGTAAACGCAGATGATTGTTTAACCAGCGTACTCCATCTTTCCCTATCATCGGCAACCCTGATGGTTTCGCTCAGTGTCAAACCAGTCCATTCTTGAATGTTGTCCTCCCACCTCTTTTTCGGTCTCCCTCTTCTTCTGCCTCCTTGCACTGTGCCTTGCAGGATGGTATTTGCAAGACCTGATGATCTGGCGACGTGGCCATACCATCGGAGTTTCCGTTTTTTCACCTCTTTGAGCAGGTCATCGTGTTGTCCAATGGCTTGTGTGATGGTCTGTCGGACTTCGTCGTTGGTGATTTGCTGGGTATAGGAAATGGCCAGAAGTCTTCTGTAGCACCTCATCTCCATGCGTTGTATTCTTCATTGTAGATCTGCTGTTAGGGTCCATGTTTCGCAAGCATATAGGAAGATGGAGATGACAAGGGAGCGCAGCAGTCTTACCTTGGAATGTAGGCTGATGGTCCTGTCTTTCCAAATTGGCTTTAACCTCGCCAGGGCAGCAGTTGTTTGTGCGATCCTGGAGAGGACTTCCTGTCGGGACCCATTGTCTAATACAATGGCTCCTAAATATTTGAAGCTATGCACAGTGTTGAGGGATTGGCCTTGGACTTGGACTTTGATGTCCGTGTTGATGCCATTGGTGTTGTTGGTCATCACTTTGGTCCTCTCTGCACTTATTTCCATTCCACAGAACATTGCACAGTTTCCAGGAACAATTATCATCGCACAAAGAGCATAATGCAACAAGGTCAAAACTACTTTTATACTCATCGTAACGGCATACCACACAACAGCAGCTACTAGTATAACACTTACACACTTTTGCTATAAAAATAATTGATCTAGATTTAAACATTTAGGCGTTCATATACCACGCCCTCAAATTTGTTCACAATGACAGTGTTGAATTTATGGTCCTGAACAGTGAATCACTAGTAGTATTTAATTTGTGCAGCCAAATCATGAATGTTCTTTGACTTAAACTCCTGAAGGGACTTGTATTTGTAGTATGCACTCTTCCGTTGTTTGTAGTCTGTCTGGCTGTATTTTCTTTCTAGTATTTTTCCTGACCTTGATTTGTTCACCAGCAGTGCTTCAGGTGTGCCTCCGTCTTCATGTTGATCCTCCAAAGTAGTAATGCTACTTGTACTAGTTGTAGAATGTCCCAGCAAAGCCATCTGTCCGGTCAGTCTTTCCAGGTCCTGAAGAAAGAAAAGCACAAACTCCATATAATTATAAGGACAATATAATTATTTGAGGTTTGAAGAAACATATCAAAAGTCTACGTCATTAATTCCGATTTAGGTGTGTTTGTAGGAAAGATGGGGGGACGAGGAGAGAGAGAGAGAAAGAGAGAGAGGGGGGGGGGAAGGAAGGGATAGTAGCTGTGTGTAAAATATCCTGTATTTATTTCGTTAGGTACAAACATTAATATAGACTAAAAGGGCAAAGCCAATAATTCACATGCCCCTTAGTGAACTTATTCACAATATCCTACATGAAAGTGAGTACCTAGTATGGATTTAGTTTGTGAAAAAAGAAAAAGAAAATAAGAAACAAACCGGCTGTATTAAACCATTTCTTACGCCTACCAAAAATGCAGAGTTTGAAACAAGGCTACTATTCATGAAGTCATTGTGAGAATAACAGGTTAATTCACCGCATGCCCGCCTACTCAACAGCGTGAGGTGGTCATTGTTACACAATCATTGCGAGCTACACAATACTTCATAACAAATTTGACGTAATAGTAGGCTATGCTGGCTGTGCAATTTTAACATAATTACCGAGCAGTGATGAATGTTTTTTCATCAAGAGAAAGGCCAAAACTGTTACTTTGAAAATGAATGCCCTTTGGAAATGTTTGCCATGAGCTACCCTGGAGAGGTATGTGTGTGCGTGTGTGTTTGTACTTTTGAATATGTCAGCAGTATTGTGAGGTGATTGAAATAAATACATAGAAGACATAGTGGTGAACTCCGCCAGTGGTTTGTGAGGTCTTCATTGCAATGTCATAGGAAAATGTACCTCATAAAACTGTCCACCTCTCAATCCGTTAGAGATACCAACCTCATATATGTACATCAACGCAGCTGATTTTGAAGTGTCTGTAATACTTTGCTCTTCACTTGATCAAGCAATCATATCAAACTACATATCGGTTGGTTAGGAAGAAAAAAAGATATTGACGTGTGTAAATAAAAAACAATGAAAATATTTTTATTAAAGAAATTCCAGTGCAAAATAAAAACATCAATTTTGCATGCAACGGACCAACCAACAGACCGATATTAAATGTATGCTCTTTAAAAATGTATGCCCTGTGCTACCCTTGCGTGGTATGTGTGTGCATATAGTAAGTATGCCAGCGGTATTGTGAGGTGATATAAATACATGCATAGGACACTAGAGAATTTGGCAAGGGGGGTTTGAGATAGGTGCTGTGAGGTCATATGAAAATGTACCCCACAAAACCGAGTCTTCCACACAACCTCATAGTGCTATGTACATAAGTCTTAGAGTTGGCCGGTGGTTTACTGTACGTCCACTTCACATACACACTCCATCGACACAGTGCAAAACATTGGAAGCTGATGGACAAGCATGCATTGGATTTGGATAAAAAATCTAGTATTTGTAATTAATCAATTGTTATGTTTTATTGTATTAAGATTACTTGAAATCTAAATGATTAATTTGTAATAATAATTATTATTAAATTTATTTAAAATTATTTTATACACGTTATGTCTTAGTTCAATACATTTATAAAATAACATGCAGTGACCAAGAATTGCTGAAAATTAACAAGCATACTCTTTGCTACGTACTATATAAAATGTAATAAGCGTATTTTCATAAAATGGCGTATGCCTGTAATTATTCACCCCGCCTGTATACATAGGTTTCACTCTGTCTCTCTGTCTGTCTGTGTGTGTGTGTGCCCAGCAATATCTCTGGTAATTACAATCCCGCTGAATTCAAACTTAGCATACAGGTTTCCTTCAATGACTGGTCGATGCACAATTAAAAAAAATAACATTCTTCACTTTTTCTGAAGGGTCACAGCCTCAATGCAGAGCTAAAATCAATAATATAAAAAAAATCTTTGCTGATTATTGCTCGATGGAGCTAATTCTTCAAGTCCCAGGAATGTGTGCAATAAAAAACGGGGTGGATTGACTAAAAGCATGGCGATGTACGGAAAGTGATGGGTTTTTTGGTGTGGAGTGTGAGTGTATAATGGTCACGTTAGTGTCCTGCACCTGTTAATAATTAACATCTTTAACATAACTTAGGTACACTTTTAATAACAAAGGTCAAGAGATATGTGTAAGTAATGGTGAAAGAGTGTGTATAACATTCTAGCGCGTATGTTGGTATAGATCGCAGCACGAGCTCTACCAGGCTGAATAAAAACGCTATATATGTCAAATTAGATTATATTACTTCATTATCTTTTGATCCCCATAACTTCTCGCTCTATTCACGTCATTTTAAAGTCATCTTAAAATGAACATGAAAGCAAATGGCGAGCGTTGCGGTCGAGTGGTAAAACGCGAGACTAACTTTCCTTGTCCATAGGCTAGAATCCAATGGTTACTGACGGGTGTGGGATCGATCCAGCATGGCGTTATGTTTTTTCGAATATTATTTTCTTTCGACTCGGGCAACGTCTCGGGGGTTTTCTCCGGGTATTTCGGTTTGCTCACCCAGCAAAATAAAAATAAAAAACACAACTAATATTAGGTAGGTTGAGTTTGGGTGCGCCACAGGTTACAACGACACCTTCCCCAGGGGAGACGGCCCAGAATTTCCCGATAAAAAGGGACAATAAAATGTGAAAAAATGCTCACGTCAGAAATGAAAATGACAATCCCGCAAAGGGGAGAGGGGGAAAGGGGGAAACTAGCTGACAATGTGACACTAGTCAATGATGATTCTCCTAATTAAGTTGATATTCTGCAGACTGCTTGACTAAAATTATTCCAACCTATTTGGAAGATCTACAACGAAGAATACAAAGCATGGAGATGAGGTGCTACAGAAGACTTCAGGCCATTTCCTATACTCAGCACATCACCAACAACAGACCCACAGACCATCACACTTCCATTGGACAACATGACATGCTCACAGTGGTGAAGAAACGGAAACTCCGATGGTATGGCCACGTCACCAGAGCATCAGGCCTCGCAAAAACCATCCTACAAGGCACGGTGCAAGAAGGCAGAAGAAGAGGGAGACAGAAAAAGAGGTGGGAGGACAACATTCGAGATTGGACTGGTTTGACACTGAACGAAGCCATGAGGGTTGCTGAGAACAGAGAAAGATGGAGTACGCTGGTTAAACGATCATCTGTGCTGCCCCAACGACCTTTGAGTTGCGGGATAGGATAGCGTAGGGACAGTATTAAAAAATAACTGTGTAACTCTTATACATTTTCTAGAAAAATTAGTACATTTTCTAAACAAATAAAAGGACATTTTAAAAATATTTTTACTAGTATTTTTTATTTTTATGTTTTATGTTTTAATTTTGTTAGTTATTTTTTAGTTACTTAAATATTAATCTACTTACCTGATTTATTGTTTGCAGGACACTTGGCTAATGCAGCCATTAGCTGCCCTCTTCCATAGTGACGGTAGAAAAGCCTTTTTTTCAAATCCATTGGTGCAACTGGAAAATATAGAGAAAAAACATGTGTGATAGTAGTTTATAATTAGAACCTCAGCTTCATAAATTAATTTAATGCATCCAATTGAGAGTAACAGCAGAAGACTGTGCTACCCTAAGCAGAACATGTTTAAAGCTGCAAGGCGTCCAGTGCGGTAGCAATGGAGTTCGCATGTGTAAAATAATGTTTGCTTTCAGTTATGTTCTTGTGAATGGCATAATTAGGTGTTACAAACAAGCGTCTTTCTCGCTGTTCCTTTTGACTATTTTAGCCTCTACTAGCGAGGCACCTCCACTTATCAACCAGGCTGGGTCGAGGGCTGTGGCGTGCGAATACGATTCCAGGTCTCGTGGTCGGCGGTGGCAGTACAGAAGTTGAAACCGCGGCAGTCGTCGTCTCAGCTTGCGCAGGGGCGCTTTCTGCTCCGTCGGAGGACTTGTCCGCAGTTCTTGCCATTCTCTGAAATCGAGACGATCGGGAGCCCAAAGATGGTGCAGCTCTGCTTCTTGCAGAAGTTAATTCCAGGAGACGTTCAGACGCGCGGACACTGCGGCGTGCCGATAGGAGGAGGATGCACCGTCCCGTGGGTGGCACGCCAGAAGTTGAAGCCACCGCAGCTGTCCGCGAGAGATTCCGACACGACTCTCCACTTCACACTACAACTTTCATCTTCTCTATTGTTGGGCTCCTCTGGCCGGGCGGCGGTTGCTCTGCGTGGAAGGGCCCTCCTCGTTCCGTCTCCGTCTCCGTCTGCCCGGCCTCTGGCTGCCCATTACCTTTTTTTAATTATTGGGCGACGTGGAGTTCCCTGTGGAGAGTGGCGACCTCCGGACAACAGGTGTTTTCACCGCCAGCGGCATTCTGCGTTTTGCCTACCCTCCTTCACGTGGCCTCTACTTGGTCATCTTCTTGCGGCTCCATCGGCCCATTCTTCTACGGCCTCTTCGGCACCTTTCGTCCGGCCTTTCCGTGGCGTCCTGTTTGGCACCCTTACAGTCATTTTCGCAGCTGCTTCGTGCGCTCCAAACCCCATGCATTCGCACTTCACTTTCCGTCCTGATTCATCGTGCCTTCATCATCTGAATGTCGCAGCTCGCTTTTGAAGTCACCATCCTACCGCAACACGTCTTCTTACATCATACTGCCTTCACTCATCCAGTCCCCTATACGCTCCGTTTCCGGGAACGGTAATCTACTTAACGCAACGCACCTCCACTCACTGCCGCAATGACCCGACAGCAGGCGCAACATCATGCCAGTCTCTCACATGCCTCACAAACTGTTGGTGTTGGTTGTTGAATATACTATGCAGCAAATACATTATTTTGAGTGTCTACCTATTGTAGGCCTGTCAATATTGGTTTGTAATTACATACCCCAGGTATGCTACTACAATTGATAAAGTCAGAAATACAGTGATAATAATGATGGTGGTAATGCTCTAAAAAATAATACAAGACATGCTTACAAAAATATGCATAACACAGTAGCAGGGCTTCTGAAAGACTTTTTTTTCAACTAGCCCGCCGGGCTAGTTACTTAGAAAAGTTACTAGCCCGCAAGAATTTTGACTAGCCCTGCTGAAATGGCAAAGCATCAAATAAGCTGTAAAATGGAGTGCTAGGGATGTGCTTGCTAGGAAGCATAAATTGCAATCTATTACTATCTAAACACAATCATTTCCGTGTAAACAGCTGTCAAAATCGCCTGCTCAACTAATTTTGGAATAGAAGCGTAACATGTGAAGAGAGAGGGAGAGAGAGAGTTTATGACTTAATGGCAAATCCAAGGAAAAT
>JBAHVR010000104.1:0-39700 GCA_036898135.1 Oncomelania hupensis
AGGACCCCTTCGCATATTTGGACACAAGAGCATCTACGATAATGCGTCTCCTGTCTTCTATGCACTATATGAAGGTCTCAAAACTCGATTCACTAAAAATCGCAGATCATCACATTTTTCAAATCCCTATGGATGAACTGTAGAAGTGTTTCTCCTGAAAGGAGGCGACAATGGATTCAAGAGTGATTCGTGCAAACATCCAAAGTCATAAATATGCACAGTCTAATTCATAACCTGTTCTCACGACACACACAAGCACAAGCAGACAATAGTAAATGTGATCTTACCTCTTCACTCTCCTCAGTCTCTGATGGTAAACCATGGCTGAAAAGGAAAATGACAATCATTGAAACAAAATGGAGTTTGTACTGTCCAACACGTACACTTTACAAGGCTGGTTGAAAAGTATAACTCCCTCTAGTACACATTGCTATTCACTGTTGTAAACAGACCTGCACATTTGTATTGTGGTTTACAGTGGTCATTTGTATTGTGGTCTTACAGTGGTCATTTGTATTGTGGTCTTACAGTGGTCATTTGTATTGTTGGTCTTACAGTGGTCATTTGTATTGTGGTCTTACAGTGGTCATTTGTATTGTGGTCTTACAGTGGTCATTTGTATTGTGGTCTTACAGTGGTCATTTGTATTGTGGTCTTACAGTGGTCATTTGTATTGTGGTCTTACAGTGGTCATTTGTATTGTGGTCTTACAGTGGTCATTTGTATTGTGGTCTTACAGTGGTCATTTGTATTGTGGTCTTACAGTGGTCATTTGTATTGTGGTCTTACAGTGGTCATTTGTATTGTGGTCTTACAGTGGTCATTTGTATTGTGGTCTTACAGTGGTCATTTGTATTGTGTGGTTTACAGTGGTCATTTGTATTGTGGTCTTACAGTGGTCATTTGTATTGTGGTCTTACAGTGGTCATTTGTATTGTGGTCTTACAGTGGTCATTTGTATTGTGGTCTTACAGTGGTCATTTGTATTGTGGTCTTACAGTGGTCATTTGTATTGTGGTCTTACAGTGGTCATTTGTATTGTGGTCTTACAGTGGTCATTTGTATTGTGGTCTTACAGTGGTCATTTGTATTGTGGTCTTACAGTGGTCATTTGTATTGTGGTTTACAGTGGTCATTTGTATTGTGGTCTTACAGTGGTCATTTGTATTGTGGTCTTACAGTGGTCATTTGTATTGTGGGTTTACAGTGGTCATTTGTATTGTGGTTACAGTGGTCATTTGTATTGTGGTGTTACAGTGGTCATTTGTATTGTGGTCTTACAGTGGTCATTTGTATTGTGGTCTTACAGTGGTCATTTGTATTGTGGTCTTACAGTGGTCATTTGTATTGTGGTCTTACAGTGGTCATTTGTATTGTGGTCTTACAGTGGTCATTTGTATTGTGGTCTTACAGTGGTCATTTGTATTGTGGTCTTACAGTGGTCATTTGTATTGTGGTCTTACAGTGGTCATTTGTCATTTGTATTGTGGTCTTACAGTGGTCATTTGTATTGTGGTCTTACAGTGGTCATTTGTATTGTGGTCTTACAGTGGTCATCTTACAGTGGTCATTTGTATTGTGGTCTTACAGTGGTCATTTGTATTGTGGTCTTACAGTGGTCATTTGTATTGTGGTCTTACAGTGGTCATTTGTATTGTGGTCTTACAGTGGTCATTTGTATTGTGGTCTTACAGTGGTCATTTGTATTGTGGTCTTACAGTGGTCATTTGTATTGTGGTCTTACAGTGGTCATTTGTATTGTGGTCTTACAGTGGTCATTTGTATTGTGGTGTCTTACAGTGGTCATTTGTATTGTGGTCTTACAGTGGTCATTTGTATTGTGGTCTTACAGTGGTCATTTGTATTGTGGTCTTACAGTGGTCATTTGTATTGTGGTCTTACAGTGGTCATTTGTATTGTGGTCTTACAGTGGTCATTTGTATTGTGGTCTTACAGTGGTCATTTGTATTGTGGTCTTACAGTGGTCATTTGTATATTGTGGTCTTACAGTGGTCATTTGTATTGTGGTCTTACAGTGGTCATTTGTATTGTGGTCTTACAGTGGTCATTTGTATTGTGGTCTTACAGTGGTCATTTGTATTGTGGTCTTACAGTGGTCATTTGTATTGTGGTCTTACAGTGGTCATTTGTATTGTGGTCTTACAGTGGTCATTTGTATTGTGGTCTTACAGTGGTCATTTGTATTGTGGTCTTACAGTGGTCATTTGTATTGTGTATTGTGGTCTTACAGTGGTCATTTGTATTGTGGTCTTACAGTGGTCATTTGTATTGTGGTCTTACAGTGGTCATTTGTATTGTGGTCTTACAGTGGTCATTTGTATTGTGGTCTTACAGTGGTCATTTGTATTGTGGTCTTACAGTGGTCATTTGTATTGTGGGTCTTACAGTGGTCATTTGTATTGTGGTCTTACAGTGGTCATTTGTATTGTGGTCTTACAGTGGTCATTTGTATTGTGGTCTTACAGTGGTCATTTGTATTGTGGTCTTACAGTGGTCATTTGTATTGTGGTCTTACAGTGGTCATTTGTATTGTGGTCTTACAGTGGTCATTTGTATTGTGGTCTTCTTACAGTGGTCATTTGTATTGTGGTCTTACAGTGGTCATTTGTATTGTGGTCTTACAGTGGTCATTTGTATTGTGGTGGTCTTACAGTGGTCATTTGTATTGTGGTCTTACAGTGGTCATTGTATTGTGGTCTTACAGTGGTCATTTGTATTGTGGTCTTACAGTGGTCATTTGTATTGTGGTCTTACAGTGGTCATTTGTATTGTGGTCTTACAGTGGTCATTTGTATTGTGGTCTTACAGTGGTCATTTGTATTGTGGTCTTACAGTGGTCATTTGTATTGTGGTCTTACAGTGGTCATTTGTATTGTGGTCTTACAGTGGTCATTTGTATTGTGGTCTTACAGTGGTCATTTGTATTGTGGTCTTACAGTGGTCATTTGTATTGTGGTCTTACAGTGGTCATTTGTATTGTGGTCTTACAGTGGTCATTTGTATTGTGGTCTTACAGTGGTCATTTGTATTGTGGTCTTACAGTGGTCATTTGTATTGTGGTCTTACAGTGGTCATTTGTATTGTGGTCTTACAGTGGTCATTTGTATTGTGGTCTTACAGTGGTCATTTGTATTGTGTGGTCTTACAGTGGTCATTTGTATTGTGGTCTTACAGTGGTCATTTGTATTGTGGTCTTACAGTGGTCATTTGTATTGTGGTCTTACAGTGGTCATTTGTATTGTGGTCTTACAGTGGTCATTTGTATTGTGGTCTTACAGTGGTCATTTGTATTGTGGTTTTACAGTGGTCATTTGTATTGTGGTCTTACAGTGGTCATTTGTATTGTGGTCTTACAGTGGTCATTTGTATTGTGGTCTTACAGTGGTCATTTGTATTGTGGTCTTACAGTGGTCATTTGTATTGTGGTCTTACAGTGGTCATTTGTATTGTGGTCTTACAGTGGTCATTTGTATTGTGGTCTTACTTACAGTGGTCATTTGTATTGTGGTCTTACAGTGGTCATTTGTATTGTGGTCTTACAGTGGTCATTTGTATTGTGGTCTTACAGTGGTCATTTGTATTGTGGTCTTACAGTGGTCATTTGTATTGTGGTCTTACTGGTCATTTGTATTGTGGTCTTACAGTGGTCATTTGTATTGTGTTTTACAGTGGTCATTTGTATTGTGGTCTTACAGTGGTCATTTGTATTGTGGTCTTACAGTGGTCATTTGTATTGTGGTTTTTACAGTGGTCATTTGTATTGTGGTCTTACAGTGGTCATTTGTATTGTGGTCTTACAGTGGTCATTTGTATTGTGGTCTTACAGTGGTCATTTGTATTGTGGTCTTACAGTGGTCATCTTACAGTGGTCATTTGTATTGTGGTCTTACAGTGGTCATTTGTATTGTGGTCTTACAGTGGTCATTTGTATTGTGGTCTTACAGTGGTCATTTGTATTGTGGTCTTACAGTGGTCATTTGTATTGTGGTCTTACAGTGGTCATTTGTATTGTGGTCTTACAGTGGTCGTTTTGTATTGTGGTCTTACAGTGGTCATTTGTATTGTGGTCTTACAGTGGTCATTTGTATTGTGGTCTTACAGTGGTCATTTGTATTGTGAGGTCTTACAGTGGTCATTTGTATTGTGGTCTTACAGTGGTCATTTGTATTGTGTCTTACAGTGGTCATTTGTATTGTGGTCTTACAGTGGTCATTTGTATTGTGGTCTTACAGTGGTCATTTGTATTGTGGTCTTACAGTGGTCATTGTATTATGGTCTTACAGTGGTCATTTGTATTGTGGTCTTACAGTGGTCATTTGTATTGTGGTCTTACAGTGGTCATTTGTATTGTGGTGGTCTTACAGTGGTCATTTGTATTGTGGTCTTACAGTGGTCATTTGTATTGTGGTCTTACAGTGGTCATTTGTATTGTGGTCTTACAGTGGTCATTTGTATTGTGGTCTTACAGTGGTCATTTGTATTGTGGTCTTACAGTGGTCATTTGTATTGTGGTCTTACAGTGGTCATTTGTATTGTGGTCTTACAGTGGTCATTTGTATTGTGGTCTTACAGTGGTCATTTGTATTGTGGTCTTACAGTGGTCATTTGTATTGTGGTCTTACAGTGGTCATTTGTATTGTGGTCTTACAGTGGTCATTTGTATTGTGGTCTTACAGTGGTCATTTGTATTGTGGTCTTACAGTGGTCATTTGTATTGTGGTCTTACAGTGGTCATTTGTATTGTGGTCTTACAGTGGTCATTTGTATTGTGGTCTTACAGTGGTCATTTGTATTGTGGTCTTACAGTGGTCATTTGTATTGTGGTCTTACAGTGGTCATTTGTATTGTGGTCTTACAGTGGTCATTTGTATTGTGGTCTTACAGTGGTCATTTGTATTGTGGTCTTACAGTGGTCATTTGTATTGTGGTCTTACAGTGGTCATTTGTATTGTGGTCTTACAGTGGTCATTTGTATTGTGGTCTTACAGTGGTCATTTGTATTGTGGTCTTACAGTGGTCATTACCTCCCCCCCCCACACAAATATATCCCCCCCCCCCCCCCCCTACCCCCCACACCCCCCCCCCCCCCCCCCCCCCCCCCCCCCCCCCCACTCTGGTGTTACAGTGGTCATTTGTATTGTGGTCTTACAGTGGTCATTTGTATTGTGGTCTTACAGTGGTCATTTGTATTGTGGTCTTACAGTGGTCATTTGTATTGTGGTCTTACAGTGGTCATTTGTATTGTGGTCTTACAGTGGTCATTTGTATTGTGGTCTTACAGTGGTCATTTGTATTGTGGTCTTACAGTGGTCATTTGTATTGTGGTCTTACAGTGGTCATTTGTATTGTGGTCTTACAGTGGTCATTTGTATTGTGGTCTTACAGTGGTCATTTGTATTGTGGTCTTACAGTGGTCATTTGTATTGTGGTCTTACAGTGGTCATTTGTATTGTGGTCTTACAGTGGTCATTTGTATTGTGGTCTTACAGTGGTCATTTGTATTGTGGTCTTACAGTGGTCATTTGTATTGTGGTGTTACAGTGGTCATTTGTATTGTGGTCTTACAGTGGTCATTTGTATTGTGGTGTTACAGTGGTCATTTATTGTGGTCTTACAGTGGTCATTTGTATTGTGGTCTTACAGTGGTCATTTGTATTGTGGTCTTACAGTGGTCATTTGTATTGTGAGGTCTTACAGTGGTCATTTGTATTGTGGTCTTACAGTGGTCATTTGTATTGTGGTCTTACAGTGGTCATTTGTATTGTGGTCTTACAGTGGTCATTTGTATTGTGGTCTTACAGTGGTCATTTGTATTGTGGTCTTACAGTGGTCATTTGTATTGTGGTCTTACAGTGGTCATTTGTATTGTGGTCTTACAGTGGTCATTTGTATTGTGGTCTTACAGTGGTCATTTGTATTGTGGTCTTACAGTGGTCATTTGTATTGTGGTCTTACAGTGGTCATTTGTATTGTGGTCTTACAGTGGTCATTTGTATTGTGGTCTTACAGTGGTCATTTGTATTGTGGTCTTACAGTGGTCATTTGTATTGTGTGGTCTTACAGTGGTCATTGTATTGTGGTCTTACAGTGGTCATTTGTATTGTGGTCTTACAGTGGTCATTTGTATTGTGGTCTTACAGTGGTCATTTGTATTGTGGTCTTACAGTGGTCATTTGTATTGAGGTCTTACAGTGGTCATTTGTATTGTGGTCTTACAGTGGTCATTTGTATTGTGGTCTTACAGTGGTCATTTGTATTGTGGTCTTACAGTGGTCATTTGTATTGTGGTCTTACAGTGGTCATTTGTATTGTGGTCTTACAGTGGTCATTTGTATTGTGGTCTTACAGTGGTCATTTGTATTGTGGTCTTACAGTGGTCATTTGTATTGTGGTCTTACAGTGGTCATTTGTATTGTGGTCTTACAGTGGTCATTTGTATTGTGGTCTTACAGTGGTCATTTGTATTGTGGTCTTACAGTGGTCATTTGTATTGTGGTCTTACAGTGGTCATTTGTATTGTGGTCTTACAGTGGTCATTTGTATTGTGGTGTTACAGTGGTCATTTGTATTGTGGTCTTACAGTGGTCATTTGTATTGTGGTCTTACAGTGGTCATTTGTATTGTGGTCTTACAGTGGTCATTTGTATTGTGGTGTTACAGTGGTCATTTGTATTGTGGTGTTACAGTGGTCATTTGTATTGTGGTCTTACAGTGGTCATTTGTATTGTGGTCTTACAGTGGTCATTTGTATTGTGGTCTTACAGTGGTCATTTGTATTGTGGTCTTACAGTGGTCATTTGTATTGTGGTCTTACAGTGGTCATTTGTATTGTGGTCTTACAGTGGTCATTTGTATTGTGGTCTTACAGTGGTCATTTGTATTGTGGTCTTACAGTGGTCATTTGTATTGTGGGTCTTACAGTGGTCATTTGTATTGTGGTCTTACAGTGGTCATTTGTATTGTGGGTCTTACAGTGGTCATTTGTATTGTGGTCTTACAGTGGTCATTTGTATTGTGGTCTTACAGTGGTCATTTGTATTGTGGTCTTACAGTGGTCATTTGTATTGTGGTCTTACAGTGGTCATTTGTATTGTGGTCTTACAGTGGTCATTTGTATTGTGGTCTTACAGTGGTCATTTGTATTGTGGTCTTACAGTGGTCATTTGTATTGTGGTCTTACAGTGGTCATTTGTATTGTGGTCTTACAGTGGTCATTTGTATTGTGGTCTTACAGTGGTCATTTGTATTGTGGTCTTACAGTGGTCATTTGTATTGTGGTCTTACAGTGGTCATTTGTATTGTGGTCTTACAGTGGTCATTTGTATTGTGGTCTTACAGTGGTCATTTGTGTATTGTGGTCTTACAGTGGTCATTGTATTGTGGTCTTACAGTGGTCATTTGTATTGAGGTCTTACAGTGGTCATTTGTATTGTGGTCTTACAGTGGTCATTGTATTGTGGTCTTACAGTGGTCATTTGTATTGTGGTCTTACAGTGGTCATTTATTTGTATTGTGGTCTTACAGTGGTCATTTGTATTGTGGTCTTACAGTGGTCATTTGTATTGTGGTCTTACAGTGGTCATTTGTATTGTGGTCTTACAGTGGTCATTTGTATTGTGGTCTTACAGTGGTCATTTGTATTGTGGTCTTACAGTGGTCATTTGTATTGTGGTCTTACAGTGGTCATTTGTATTGTGGTCTTACAGTGGTCATCTTACAGTGGTCATTTGTATTGTGGTCTTACAGTGGTCATTTGTATTGAGGGTCTTACAGTGGTCATTTGTATTGTGGGTCTTACAGTGGTCATTTGTATTGTGGTCTTACAGTGGTCATTTGTATTGTGTCTTACAGTGGTCATTTGTATTGTGGTCTTACAGTGGTCATTTGTATTGTGGTCTTACAGTGGTCATTTGTATTGTGGTCTTACAGTGGTCATTTGTATTGTGGTCTTACAGTGGTCATTTGTATTGTGGTCTTACAGTGGTCATTTGTATTGTGGTCTTACAGTGGTCATTTGTATTGTGGTTACAGTGGTCATTTGTATTGTGGTGTCTTACAGTGGTCATTTGTATTGTGGTCTTACAGTGGTCATTTGTATTGTGGTCTTACAGTGGTCATTTGTATTGTGGTCTTACAGTGGTCATTTGTATTGTGGTCTTACAGTGGTCATTTGTATTGTGGTCTTACAGTGGTCATTTGTATTGTGGTCTTACAGTGGTCATTTGTATTGTGGTCTTACAGTGGTCATTTGTATTGTGGTCTTACAGTGGTCATTTGTATTGTGGTCTTACAGTGGTCATTTGTATTGTGGTCTTACAGTGGTCATTTGTATTGTGGTCTTACAGTGGTCATTTGTATTGTGGTCTTACAGTGGTCATTTGTATTGTGGTCTTACAGTGGTCATTTGTATTGTGGCTATATCCCCCCCCCCCCCCCCCCCCCTCCCCCCCCCCCCCCCAACAATGTGGTCTTACAGTGGTCATTTGTATTGTGGTCTTACAGTGGTCATTTGTATTGTGGTCTTACAGTGGTCATTTGTATTGTGGTCTTACAGTGGTCATTTGTATTGTGGTCTTACAGTGGTCTTTGTATTGTGGTCTTACAGTGGTCATTTGTATTGTGGTCTTACAGTGGTCATTTGTATTGTGGTCTTACAGTGGTCATTTGTATTGTGGTCTTACAGTGGTCATTTGTATTGTGGTCTTACAGTGGTCATTTGTATTGTGGTCTTACAGTGGTCATTTGTATTGTGGTCTTACAGTGGTCATTTGTATTGTGGTCTTACAGTGGTCATTTGTATTGTGGTCTTACAGTGGTCATTTGTATTGTGGTCTTACAGTGGTCATTTGTATTGTGGTCTTACAGTGGTCATTTGTATTGTGGGTCTTACAGTGGTCATTTGTATTGTGGTCTTACAGTGGTCATTTGTATTGTGGTCTTACAGTGGTCATTTGTATTGTGGTCTTACAGTGGTCATTTGTATTGTGGTCTTACAGTGGTCATTTGTATTGTGGTCTTACAGTGGTCATTTGTATTGTGGTCTTACAGTGGTCATTTGTATTGTGGTCTTACAGTGGTCATTTGTATTGTGGTCTTACAAGTGGTCATTTGTATTGTGGTCTTACAGTGGTCATTTGTATTGTGGTCTTACAGTGGTCATTTGTATTGTGGTCTTACAGTGGTCATTTGTATTGTGGTCTTACAGTGGTCATTTGTATTGTGGTCTTACAGTGGTCATTTGTATTTGTGGTCTTACAGTGGTCATTTGTATTGTGGTCTTACAGTGGTCATTTGTATTGTGGTCTTACAGTGGTCATTTGTATTGTGGTCTTACAGTGGTCATTTGTATTGTGGTCTTACAGTGGTCATTTGTATTGTGGTCTTACAGTGGTCATTTGTATTGTGGTCTTACAGTGGTCATTTGTATTGTGGTCTTACAGTGGTCATTTGTATTGTGGTCTTACAGTGGTCATTTGTATTGTGGTCTTACAGTGGTCATTTGTATTGTGGTCTTACAGTGGTCATTTGTATTGTGGTCTTACAGTGGTCATTTGTATTGTGGTCTTACAGTGGTCATTTGTATTGTGGTCTTACAGTGGTCATTTGTATTGTGGTCTTACAGTGGTCATTTGTATTGTGGTCTTACAGTGGTCATTTGTATTGAGGTCTTACAGTGGTCATTTGTATTGTGGTCTTACAGTGGTCATTTGTATTGTGGTCTTACTTACAGTGGTCATTTGTATTGTGGTCTTACAGTGGTCATTTGTATTGTGGTCTTACAGTGGTCATTTGTATTGTGTAATTAGATTGGTCTTCTTACAGTGGTCATTTGTATTGTGGTCTTACAGTGGTCATTTGTATTGTGGTCTTACAGTGGTCATTTGTATTGTGGTCTTACAGTGGTCATTTGTATTGTGGTCTTTACAGTGGTCATTTGTATTGTGGTCTTACAGTGGTCATTTGTATTGTGGTCTTACAGTGGTCATTTGTATTGTGGTCTTACAGTGGTCATTTGTATTGTGGGTCTTACAGTGGTCATTTGTATTGTGGTCTTACAGTGGTCATTTGTATTGTGGTCTTACAGTGGTGGTCATTTGTATTGTGGTCTTACAGTGGTCATTTGTATTGTGGTCTTACAGTGGTCATTTGTATTGTGGTCTTACAGTGGTCATTTGTATTGTGGTCTTACAGTGGTCATTTGTATTGTGGTCTTACAGTGGTCATTTGTATTGTGGTCTTACAGTGGTCATTTGTATTGTGGTCTTACAGTGGTCATTTGTATTGTGGTCGTTACAGTGGTCATTTGTATTGTGGTCTTTTACAGTGGTCATTTGTATTGTGGTGTTACAGTGGTCATTTGTATTGTGGTCTTACAGTGGTCATTTGTATTGTGGTCTTACAGTGGTCATTTGTATTGTGGTCTTACAGTGGTCATTTGTATTGTGGTCTTACAGTGGTCATTTGTATTGTGGTCTTACAGTGGTCATTTGTATTGTGGTCTTACAGTGGTCATTTGTATTGTGGTCTTACAGTGGTCATTTGTATTGTGGTCTTACAGTGGTCATTTGTATTGTGGTCTTACAGTGGTCATTTGTATTGTGGTCTTACAGTGGTCATTTGTATTGTGGTCTTACAGTGGTCATTTGTATTGTGGTCTTACAGTGGTCATTTGTATTGTGGTCTTTACAGTGGTCATTTGTATTGTGGTCTTACAGTGGTCATTTGTATTGTGGTCTTACAGTGGTCATTTGTATTGTGGTCTTACAGTGGTCATTTGTATTGTGGTCTTACAGTGGTCATTTGTATTGTGGTCTTACAGTGGTCATTTGTATTGTGGTCTTACAGTGGTCATTTGTATTGTGGTCTTACAGTGGTCATTTGTATTGTGGTCTTACAGTGGTCATTTGTATTGTGGTCTTACAGTGGTCATTTGTATTGTGGTCTTACAGTGGTCATTTGTATTGTGGTCTTACAGTGGTCATTTGTATTGTGGTCTTACAGTGGTCATTTGTATTGTGGTGTTACAGTGGTCATTTGTATTGTGGTCTTACAGTGGTCATTTGTATTGTGGTCTTACAGTGGTCATTTGTATTGTGGTCTTACAGTGGTCATTTGTATTGTGGTGTTACAGTGGTCATTTGTATTGTGGTCTTACAGTGGTCATTTGTATTGTGGTCTTACAGTGGTCATTTGTATTGTGGGTCTTACAGTGGTCATTTGTATTGTGGTCTTACAGTGGTCATTTGTATTGTGTGGTCATTTGTATTGTGGTCTTACAGTGGTCATTTGTATTGTGGTCTTACAGTGGTCATTTGTATTGTGGTCTTACAGTGGTCATTTGTATTGTGGTCTTACAGTGGTCATTTGTATTGTGGTCTTACAGTGGTCATTTGTATTGTGGTCTTACAGTGGTCATTTGTATTGTGGTCTTACAGTGGTCATTTGTATTGTGGTCTTACAGTGGTCATTTGTATTGTGGTCTTACAGTGGTCATTTGTATTGTGGTCTTACAGTGGTCATTTGTATTGTGGTCTTACAGTGGTCATTTGTATTGTGGTCTTACAGTGGTCATTTGTATTGTGGTCTTACAGTGGTCATTTGTATTGTGGTCTTACAGTGGTCATTTGTATTGTGGTCTTACAGTGGTCATTTGTATTGTGGTCTTACAGTGGTCATTTGTATTGTGGTCTTACAGTGGTCATTTGTATTGTGGTCTTACAGTGGTCATCTTACAGTGGTCATTTGTATTGTGGTCTTACAGTGGTCATTTGTATTGTGGTGTTACAGTGGTCATTTGTATTGTGGTCTTACAGTGGTCATTTGTATTGTGGGTCTTACAGTGGTCATTTGTATTGTGGTCTTACAGTGGTCATTTGTATTGTGGTCTTACAGTGGTCATTTGTATTGTGGTCTTACAGTGGTCATATTAAAGTGGTCATTTGTATTGTGGTCTTACAGTGGTCATTTGTATTGTGGTCTTACAGTGGTCATTTGTATTGTGGTCTTACAGTGGTCATTTGTATTGTGGTCTTACAGTGGTCATTTGTATTGTGGTCTTACAGTGGTCATTTGTATTGTGGTCTTACAGTGGTCATTTGTATTGTGGTCTTACAGTGGTCATTTGTATTGTGGTCTTACAGTGGTCATTTGTATTGAGGTCTTACAGTGGTCATTTGTATTGTGGTCTTACAGTGGTCATTTGTATTGTGGTCTTACAGTGGTCATTTGTATTGTGGTCTTACAGTGGTCATTTGTATTGTGGTCTTACAGTGGTCATTTGTATTGAGGTCTTACAGTGGTCATTTGTATTGTGGTCTTACAGTGGTCATTTGTATTGTGGTCTCTTACAGTGGTCATTTGTATTGAGGTCTTACAGTGGTCATCTTACAGTGGTCATTTGTATTGTGGTCTTACAGTGGTCATTTGTATTGTGGTCTTACAGTGGTCATTTGTATTGAGGTCTTACAGTGGTCATTTGTATTGTGGTCTTACAGTGGTCATTTGTATTGTGGTCTTACAGTGGTCATTTGTATTGAGGTCTTACAGTGGTCATTTGTATTGTGGTCTTACAGTGGTCATTTGTATTGTGGTCTTACAGTGGTCATTTGTATTGTGGTCTTACAGTGGTCATTTGTATTGTGGTCTTACAGTGGTCATTTGTATTGAGGTCTTACAGTGGTCATTTGTATTGTGGTCTTACAGTGGTCATTTGTATTGTGGTCTTACAGTGGTCATTTGTATTGAGGTCTTACAGTGGTCATTTGTATTGTGGTGTTACAGTGGTCATTTGTATTGAGGTCTTACAGTGGTCATTTGTATTGTGGTGTTACAGTGGTCATTTGTATTGTGGTCTTACAGTGGTCATTTGTATTGAGGTCTTACAGTGGTCATTTGTATTGTGGTGTTACAGTGGTCATTTGTATTGTGGTCTTACAGTGGTCATTTGTATTGAGGTCTTACAGTGGTCATTTGTATTGTGGTCTTACAGTGGTCATTTGTATTGTGGTCTTACAGTGGTCATTTGTATTGAGGTTCTTACAGTGGTCATTTGTATTGTGGTCTTACAGTGGTCATTTGTATTGTGGTCTTACAGTGGTCATTTGTATTGTGGTCTTACAGTGGTCATTTGTATTGTGGTCTTACAGTGGTCATTTGTATTGTGGTCTTACAGTGGTCATTTTAGTTACTGACCTCTGATTTCATCTCACACTTACCACAGTAACCCATAGTAGCCTGAAACTTAACACTTACTCTTCGGATGAGAGTATAAACCGAGGTCTAGCCTGTCTAAGCATGCATTCCATCGCACGAACTTGATCCTGAAACTCATGTCCTAGATGAGCGAGTGCCGGCTACACAAATACACCCAGCACACACTAGGTCCCTTCTCCCCTTCCCGGTGGCCAGGATTGTGCTCCGTTATCTGGACGTCAGACTATGCGCTCAAAGGTTGCAAGTGGGCGCCTCGGGCGGTTTGAGTTAGATCCTGTAGCGGCCAGCGCCTTGAGCAGCTCTTGAGCTGGAAAACGCTATGTAAATGTGATTAAATAAAAGACTAAATATATCTTCTGATGTCTTATGTTAGCTGAGCTCGCTAACGCAGTGTGAGGTGATGGTCCATTATGGGCCGGTCTGATCACCTTGAGATAAAATCAGAGATCAGCAATTACATTGCACCACTAAGAGGATCGTGAAACATTTAGCTCATGCTAATGCAGCACTATTTATTAGTTACTTTTCAAACAGCCTGTAGTTTGGATACCAATCTCATTATAATCACAGAGGTACATACACTGATCCAATCACTTGGCTTACAATCAGACAAAGTGGGCTAAAATACAACAACAAAACAACAACAACAAACACTGGTGAACTGACCCAAAAAGATACCAATCGTAAGCCAGCGTGAGATAGAGGATGTCCGAGGCAGGCAGAGACTTGTGTATTACGCCGTCAGCCCACAGGGACAGACGGAGAAGAGAGATGAACAGCGGCGTGCGATCCCATCCTGAGATACAGTGAACCAGCACCCCTGAGGAACCTGTCACACACAGCACGGCACAAATCACAGTTGGCTAGTTGTCTGATACAATTAGACAGAGACAGACAGACACAGAGACAGACAGACACAGAGACAGACAGAGGGGAAGACAAACAGAATAAGCACCCCTGAGGAACATGTCACGCAACAGCACAGAACAACTCACACAGTCAGCTAGTTCTCTGATGTGAGACAGAGAGACAACAGACAGACAGAATAAGCTGAAACCTGTCAAACACAGATAGCACAACTCACAGTCTTTTAGTTCTCTAATACAATGAGAGAGAGACAAAGAAACAGAGACAGACAGACAGACAGTGAACCAGCACCTCTGAGAAACGTGTCACACTCAGTACAGCACAACTCACTGTCTGTTAGTTCTCTAATACAATGAGAGAGAGACAAACTCACAAAGAAACAGAGAGAGACAGACAAACAGACAGACAGACAGACAGGTAGACAGTGAACCAGCACCTCTGAGAAACCTGTCACGCTCAGCACAGCACAACTCTCTGTTAGTTCTCTAATACAATGAGAGAGAGACAGACAGACAGAGAAAGAGAAGAAGAGACAAAGGGACAGAGACAGATAGACAAAGAAACAGAGAGAGACAGACAGAGAGAGACAGAGATACAGAGAAAAGAGAGAGATAGAGACAGAGACACAGAGAGAGAGAGAGAGAGAGAGAGAGAGAGAGAGAGAGAGAGAGAGAGAGAGAGAGAGTAAGAGAGAGAGAGAGAGAGCGAGAGAGAGAAGAGAGACACAGAGAGACAGAGAGACAGAAAAGAGAGAGAGAGTTAGAGACAGAAACAGAGAGAGCAAAGCTCAAAATATCCACTTTCTCTAACAAAGGTCCGACAGTGACTAAGGCGGTCCATAATGGCTCATCGCCTGACACTGTGTGAGTATGTTCAGTTGACATAAGACCAAAGTGTCAGGTAATGGTCCATTATAGGCTGTTCTAGTCACTGCGAGATGAAATCACAGAATCAGCAATGACATTCCACCACTGTAAGATTCCTGTTACACGTTGTTTCATGTTAATGCAGAAACTATTTACAAACCTTGTAACAATGGCCAATAGAGACTTACTTTTCAACCAAAGCAGAAGAGAGAGTTTTGATCTAAGCTTACATACATGTGTATTTGCATTCTTCTGATCCTGTATATGTATTCTTCAGCAAACAAACAAAACACTGCTATTAGAATGGTGAAGACATATGCTTAGCCAAACAATTACCTTGGTCAATAAGTTTGATAAGAGACATCAAATAATTCTGAGTCAGTTCCACCAGGCTCCAATCCTGCAAAGGAAACAACACTTCCAGTCAATACAATTAAGGTTGTTGTTTGTAGATTATAGTCACACGACACTTTCGCATATAGGTGACTACTGGACCGATTTATACTGACACCAGCAGGCCAGTTGTTGGTAAAGGGGAAAATAATATGATCACACGTTGACCAATCCGGGATTCGAACCAGCGACCTTTTGGTTACTAGCAAGACGCTCTTACCAAATGAGCTACCCGGCCCCACACAATTAAGGTACGAGAGACACAACGCTTGCTTCATAGTCACCTACAAGGGAATGCACTCAGCCAGAATGCATATGGCTGACAGTCTGTCCATGTGTAGAGTGTGATGCACTCTTTATGCCGTTTGTGTGCTCTCTTGCCCAATTCTACACTTCAAATACTTACACTCAGCAATTTTAAACAAGATGTTACAACGTCCAAGTACAGTAGTTACACACAGAGAGAAAACCTTGAGGATCAAATAGTTCAAAAGATGCAGCAATACATTAAAATGCTATTACTGCTACTGCTACTACTACTACTTTTTTAAATAAGCACAAAATCAGACAAAATGTTTGTTCAAAGTGCTTTCTCAAACATTCACTAGGGACACACAACCTGATATACAAAAAGCAATCTAAATGAGTTTAGTTTTATGATGCATTACTCCAAAAAGACCTTTAACTTCATTAGGCAGTACATTCAATCAGTGATCGTCCTTATAAAAAATATAAAAAATAAAACACTAATTTTCAAAACTCATAGGCAATGCATTGGACCTTACTCAAACATAATTAAGCATACAAGATGAGCGCTAACAGTAGCACAGAAACAGTTCAGTCAAGTCAGCAAATCTTTATTACACCCAATGGTGTATTAAACATTTATCCTTCAAATCAGCACCTGCCCCACAAGGTCAATCGATCAGTTAATCGATTGGTCAGTCAGTCAGGTGGTCGGTCAATATGTTACCTTGTATTTGTTCCAGTCAACCGGCATTGAGGTGAGAATGGGGTCATTCTGCAGGTCTAGCAACACCGTGTTCAGTTCCTGCAAAAAAAAGTCACATTCAAGAGCTTAGCTGTTAAATACTGCTAATCTAAACCATCAAAATCTATCTGTGTCTAGCCAAACAAACCTCGGGCTTTTAAAATTAATGTATATTATTTTATCATTCTTATATAGCGCTTTTCCAGCTCAAGAGCCGCTCAAGGCACGGCCGATACAGGATCTAACTCAAGGCACCCACCTGTTGACTCAGATGCATCATCGTCTGATGCCACAGAATACTGAGCACAATCCTGGGCGACCTGGGGATGGGGGAGCAGGGACCTAGTGCTTGCTGGGTGTATCTGTGTAGCCGGCACTCACCCGCCCAACACATGAGCGTCAGGATCTTTAATGTCTCTATAATTAATTTATAACTCGTCCAAACTGATGATTAGCTTCCACCTTATAATACATTTGCCTTTATGGAGAAATAGGCTAATCTTGTCTCCACTGGTATATCATAGTCTTTGCTTCTAGTTAGTTTCTATTCCCACTAATTCCACCATAGTGCAGATGTGTAACAAAGTTTGATAAAGTTTCCCTCCAATATTATAGGTCTCCCCCTTCCTCCCCTCCGCCCCAACCACAAAAAAATAAAACAAGAAGAAGAAATTCAACCAAATCTTAATCTAAACACCATGATACTAAAAATTAAGAAAACAATGCCAAAATGAGAAACAACAATAATTATTTATTTAATCGTTCTTATATAGCGCTTTTCCAGCTCAAGAGCTGCTCAAGGCGCTGGCCGATACAGGATCTAACTCAAGCCGCCCGAGACGCCCACCCGCAGCCTTTGGGCGCATGGTCTGACGCCCGGACAACTGAGCACAATCCTGGGCAGCCAGGGATGGGGGAGAAGGACCTTGGTGCATGCTGGGTGTTTTCTTGTCACCGGCACTCACCCGTCTAGGACATGAGCGTCAGGATCTTTAAAGTCCGTTATGATGGAATGTATGCGACACAGACTAGACCTCGGTTTATACTCTCATCCGAAGGAGTAGGAAAACAGGAGTAAAGTGTCTTTCCCAGGGACACAACACAATGGCCCGGCCAGGGCTCGAACCCGGGACCTTCCGATCGATGCCGCGCCGAAGCACTACCATTAGACCACAGTCCCTCCCTTATTGTTTACAATGCTGATTCTAGGATTTGGAGAAGAAGTGGGGGCAGGCCCCCCTTCTCTGAATAAGAAAAAATGGGATAGAAGCACCCCCTCTTGAAGGGGGGACGTCTTCTCGGCATATACTCAGAGCACAACATAGCGCCTGACTCGCTTGTTTCCAGCCATGGCCATTTCTTCCACCATTGTTCTTGATTTTGTGTTGTTCCTTCGTCTTTGTACTAGCAGGCACAGACGTCTCTGGCACATTTTCAGTCTTTTTCATTTTCTTCACAGTTCCTCCACTGAATTCGAAGTCGAAAAGCATGCGCTTTTTCGAAGCCATTCTGATTCTGATTCCAAGTGGTCAGGTTCATCGATGCCACACTCAGATTGGTGATTGGTCAAAAAGAGAAGAATCGCATCGGCCAATGAAAATTTTGAGACAGACACATCGCATATACAAGAGAGCAACTTCCGTTTAACTCCAGTTTCCGCTACGCCTGTAGCAGATGACAGAAACGTTACAGTAAAGCCCGCTTCGACCAAGACATGTAGCGGGATATTTCCAAACTCGCGGGATCGCGAACGTGCTCATCGAATTTCTTTGCGGGGACTTTTTGTGCGTGATCCCGCGCATCGCGCGCCCTAGAATCAGCTCTGGTTTATGATAATTTTTTTTTTAGTCATACCCAAGATCAAAAGATAAAAATAAAAGTCAAACTCTTAAACAAGAAATTTGTTTTAAAAGTCAAATTTTCGGTATTAAAACCTTTCTTAAAATGTTTGTGGAGAAAAAAAACTTACCTTGCTCCAATCATAATGGATGTTTTCGCTGTCATACTGGCTTTCCCTCCAGTCACCAAAGAACTCACACCTGTGACAAAATACAACATAGCCTATAATGATCATTGGCATGAAACATGTACTGCCATCCTTACAGTGGTAGAATGTCATTGCTCATCTCTGATTTTATCTCAGTCATTACAGTAGGACTATAATGATCATTGGCATGAAACATGTACTGCTATCCTTACAGTGGTAGAATGTCATTGCTCATCTCTGATTTTTATCTCAGTCATTACAGTAGACTATAATGATCATTGGCCAGAAACATGTACTGCCATCCTTACAGTGGTAGAATGTCATTGCTCATCTCTGATTTTATCTCAGTCATTACAGTAGACTATAATGATCATTGGCCTGAAACATGTACTGCTATCCTTACAGTGGTAGAATGTCATTGCTCATCTCTGATTTTATCTCAGTCATTACAGTAGACTATAATGATCATTGGCATGAAACATATACTGCTATCCTTACAGTGGTAGAATGTCATTGCTCATCTCTGATTTTATCTCAGTCATTACAGTAGACTATAATGATCATTGACATGAAACATGTACTGCTATCCTTACAGTGGTAGAATGTCATTGCTCATCTCTGATTTTATCACAGTCATGACAGTAGACTATAATGATCATTGGCATAAAACATGTACTGCTATCCTTACAGTGGTAGAATGTCATTGCTCGTCTCTGATTTTATCTCAGTCATTACAGTAGACTATAATGATCATTGGCATGAAACATGTACTGCTATCCTTACAGTGGTAGAATGTCATTGCTCATCTCTGATTTTATCTCAGTCATTACAGTAGACTATAATGATCATTGGCATGAAACATGTACTGCTATCCTTACAGTGGTAGAATGTCATTGCTCATCTCTGATTTTATCTCAGTCATTACAGTAGACTATAATGATCATTGGCCTGAAACATGTACTGCTATCCTTACAGTGGTAGAATGTCATTGCTCATCTCTGATTTTATCACAGTCATGACAGTAGACTATAATGATCATTGGCATAAAACATGTACTGCTATCCTTACAGTGGTAGAATGTCATTGCTCGTCTCTGATTTTATCTCAGTCATTACAGTAGACTATAATGATCATTGGCATGAAACATGTACTACCATCCTTACAGTGGTAGAATGTCATTGCTCATCTCTGATTTTATCTCTCAGTCATTACAGTAGACTATAATGATCTGTCGCCTCACAGTGCATGAGCAAGCTCAGCTGGTCCTGCAGAAGTCAGTGGAGGCTATTCCCAGACTATTTCAGAAGCTGGTGGACATGTGGAAATGTAACAACGGACAATTTGTACCATTCAACAGCAGCAGTCCACAGTAAAACCTGTTTCACGATAATCGGCCAGTAATTAGTAAAGCTAGAAACCATTGTCATTAGGGAGCTATTTTTCCACCACCCTGCAAAAATAGGGCGAACGCTGGCTTACCTGGATAAGGCAAACAGATGATGCTGAAGTTTTTGTACCTGCACTCTTTGTCCACTTTCTCTGATGATGTTATGCTGCAACAACAGATGAACACTAGTAACGTAGCAAGCCCTCAATAACAATATCAATAAAACAATCGGGTAGGGGAGGAGAGGGGGAAGGAAGGGCTGGCATGATGGCTCAGTGGTAAAAACGATGGCAAAATGATTGAAGCTGCGGTTTCCAAATATCAAGGATGATGGCTTTGGGTGCCGACAAAAATCAAACAACACTGATGAACAGGCAAGTGCCGCCACTCCTTCACATGCAGGACGTTTAAGAGATCCTGACACTCATGTGCTAGATATTTGAGTGCCAGCTACATCCAGCACTATGAGCAACTCTTGAGTTAGATCCTGTATCGGCCAGCACTATGAGCAGCTCTTGAGTTAGATCCTGTATCAGCCAGCACTATGAGCAGCTCTTGAGTTAGATCCTGTATCAGCCAGCACTATGAGCAGCTCTTGAGTTAGATCCTGTATCGGCCAGCACTATGAGCAGCTCTTGAGTTAGATCCTGTATCAGCCAGCACTATGAGCAGCTCTTGAGTTAGATCCTGTATCGGCCAGCACTATGAGCAACTCTTGAGGCTTGAGTTAGATCCTGTATCGGCCAGCACTATGAGCAGCTCTTGAGTTAGATCCTGTATCAGCCAGCACTATGAGCAGCTCTTGAGTTAGATCCTGTATCGGCCAGCACTATGAGCAGCTCTTGAGTTAGATCCTGTATCGGCCAGCACTATGAGCAGCTCTTGAGTTAGATCCTGTATCAGCCAGCACTATGAGCCGCTCTTGAGTTAGATCCTGTATCGGCCAGCACTATGAGCAGCTCTTGAGTTAGATCCTGTATCGGCCAGCACTATGAGCAGCTCTTGAGTTAGATCCTGTATCAGCCAGCACTATGAGCAGCTCTTGAGGCTTGAGTTAGATCCTGTATCGGCCAGCACTATGAGCAGCTCTTGAGTTAGATCCTGTATCGGCCAGCACACTATGAGCAGCTCTTGAGTTAGATCCTGTATCAGCCAGAAACTATGAGCAGCTCTCGAGGCTTGAGTTAGATCCTGTATCGGCCAGCACTATGAGCAGCTCTTGTGTGTTTCTTTGAAGCGTGAGTGTGTCTTTGAAGCGTGTGTCTTTGAAGCGTGTTTCTTTGAAGCGTGAGTGTGTCTTTGAAGCATGAGTGTTTCTTTGAAAAGTAAAATGTTTGTTTGAAGCGTGAGTGTTGTACTGACTTGAAGCCACACTTGGACTTTCTTGTTTTCCACCATCAGGTCACAAATGTACTTGACGTCCAGCTCCTCCAGCAGCTGAATGTCGCGACTCTGTGTCGGTTGAACATGTCCCTCAAGCCCGCGCTGCTACTGCAATGCACCAAACAAAGAATAAACACGCAAAGCAATAGGTTTGCTACTGTGCAGTTTCAGTGCAATGTTTTTATACAAGTGTTAAATATATAAATATACTGACTTTAAAAACTATAAACTATTCTCGACAATTATTGAATGATAGACATAAACTACAGCCATCGGAAGAAAAGATCCAAAAACTCTGCTGCTCGTCTTGTCTTCAAATCCCGCAAACATCAACACACCACGCCTCTCTTAAAATCTCTTCACTGGCTTCCTGTCAAAGCACGCATTCAACACAAGTTCTCGACTCTCTGCTATAACTACTTCTCTGGCTGCTCTCCTGCCTACATCTCTGAACTTCTTTCTGTTTACACACCGTCCAGGCAACTCCGATCCTCTTCAGATAAACGCCTTCTCAACATCCTTCCCACATGCACAAAAACCTATGGAGAACGCACTTTTTCTTTCGCGGCTGCAACACAATGGAATTCACTCCCATATGCTCTTAGACATGCACCCAGTCTACCTGCCTTTAAACGTGCATTAAAAACACACCTGTTTAAACAATACTATAAATAATTATGTAGATTTCCCTTGCGTCAGCTGAGATATGACTTGTCAGACGGTAGTAGGTCTGTGTGTGCGTGCTGTGTGTGTGTGTGTGTGTGTTGTGGGAGCGTGTGTGTGTCTTTGTGTGTGCTGTGATAACTAATGTGGCGTCTGGACGGTTGATTGTTGGCGCTGGCGACGGAGTAGCTGTTCGATGTATTATTTTGTATATTGATCCTATGCTGATTTTAATTGATATGATTTTTGTGAGCTGTTGTTTGTCCGATTGTTCTGTATATTATGCTATTTTATATTTTTTTATAATGAGATTTTTATAATGAGATTTTATAGCTATATTAGTATTTAACCTGTTTAAAAAATTTATATGTTTGATATGTATGTTAATCTATTATTTGCTAACAATGTGTAATTTGTGAAGTTGTCAACCACAGCGAGTGCGTGTTTTATTATATGTAATGTTGTGGTATATAAATAAACAGTTATTATATATTATTATTAAAACAAAATTACTCTTTTCTTTATATTACTCCAAAATTCCTTTCTCTTCAGAAATTCAAAACACAAATAAGAATTTTAACAAATCTTACCACTTGGATTTTTGTTACTCTGAATCATCACAATCACACTTACTTCTTCATACCTCCTCACCATTTTAAGCAGTTTTAATTTGCAAAAGCCTGCACAGTGGCCTAATGGTAGAGCTTTAGCTTGCGGATCTTGAAGGTCCTGGGTTCGGCCAGCAACAGGCTGATTGTGTTGTGGTTCTTGGGATAGACACTCTTGACTCCCGTTTTGCTACTCTTATCGGATGAGAATATAATCCTGTTAGGTGATTAATGAGAGGTCGTGTTGTCTGTAGTTCGCAGCTTGAGTTAATCATATCTCCTAAGGACTTTAAAGTTCCTGACGCTCATGTCCTAGAGCATTAGTGCTTGTTTCCTTAGTAGATCCTGTCAGTGACAAGAACACACCCAGATGAGCACCTGGCTGAGCATGACCACTTTTGTTGGAATCATTTCCTCGTATACGGTATCCACAGTATGGAAGAACTTAGAAGAAGAAGAAGAAGAAAATTTATTCTCTTACCAGCCTCTCCCCAAACTATTGAGAAAAGAGGAGAACAAAAAACAGGCTTGAAAATTAAATCAGTCAACCCAAAACTCAAAAAACTGCTCATTTAAAACAAGGCAGCACTATTGGACGAGGTTCGTGGCTGAGATTATATTCTCGAAAGATCTCCCTTGGTCCAGACCTGTCCACAGATGACAGAGAGAAGCGAGTTAGAGATAACAATGAGATTGTGTCACAGTAACACAGCACCAAATCCTGCTTTTTTCCTGTATTGGCAGCACACACATAGAGTTTCAGAGCAACTTACAGAGAGAATTCAGTGTATGAAGCTGGTGTAAGCATTGCTTTGAGCATTAGAATCGGCCAGCACTATAGCCTAATTGAGTTATTGCACCAGCAAAAATGTAAGAATAAAAAAGGTTTGAGTGGATGTAGTATTAAGTTTACAGTGTAAAATTGAGTGTTGTCTTTGAAGCATTAGAGTTGTCTCATAAAAACAAGAACGTGTTTTATTTAGTGTACTCTAGGTACTATAAGGAAGGTCATGTTTGTTTTTACTGTTGTGTCCTTGAAGCATCACTGTCTTTTAATCGTTTGCTTACAGCATCAATACAAAATGTAAGCGATGAGCATCAGCTCCTCCAGCAGCTGAATGTCGCTGACCTTCAGACCTGCATCAACACCTGTCCTTATCAACTGCGGCCCGTAATTTCGCAATCTGGCTAGCGTTGTGAGTCCCTCACATACCTGCTGCTATGCAATGTGTAAACAATCAATCACACAATCAGTGAATGAAACTAAGCATTAATAATATAAATCTCACCATCACGAAAGAAAAGAAACACAGCCCTCTCGACCAAAAACTCTGCTGCTCGTCTTGTCTTCAAATCCCGCAAACAAAACACACCTCTTTTCTCATTCACAGGTTTCCTGACAAAGCACAACACACACAAGACACACGAGCTCTCGACTCACCTCTCTGCGCTACTCCTTCATCCTGTTTCTTTCTGTTTGTCCCATAAGGGTCCGGAACTCTGCAGCACCGAAGGAACAGGTTTTAGTTTTGAATATTGACAGTTCAGCCAGGCTAGCTATAAATGCACATGCCAGCAGATTGCTTTCTATGCATAATGAAATGAGTGGTAAACAGCCCAAAATTAACCCTCTTCACTGCCTTGGCTGTCTGAAAAACCTAAGATCATCCTCTGAAACGCAAGTGTCGGAAAACCGCTAGACAACAGTTGTTCTCACATGCAACCAAACATTATATATACTAGAAGTGTGCTTTGCTGCAATGGTGTCCTCCGATTTTTTCATGCCTCCTGACCAAACGGGAGCAGTAAAAAAACCTGGTCCCTAGGTGCTACAGCTGTGTGTGTTCTCTCCCAGAAACAGTATTGTCTCAGACATCTGAATGTGATTTTAATAGTGCTTTGGGTCTGTGTGTGTAAACGTTTTTTTTATATGTGTTTTTTTAATGCCCTTTATAACAGTAAGGGTCTGTCTGGGGTTGATTGTGGGTTCCTGGAGAGTAGCTAGCGATGTAATGTATTTGTATAACCGCTCTTATTTTTTATTAAGCTGATTTTTGTAGCTGTTGTTGTGTATCCCTTTTTTGTATTATGTTATTTTTATTTTCTTTTACAAATCTATATTAGTATGAGATTTTTATGAGTATAGCTATATTAGTATTTAAATGTTTAAAAAAAAATTTATTGTTTGATATGTATGTAATGAAATTTGTTTTGAATTTGGAAGTTGTGGGGATATATGGGAGGTATAAAAGAGAAACAGACATAGATGAAAAAAAAATAAAATAATAAGAATTATAACAAATCTTATGGGATTTTGTACTCTGAATCATCTGTTATTCCCTACCATTTTAAGGAACTTTTCATAAAAATACCATGGCCTAGTTTTAGTGGGATCTGACTCCTTCGAGCACAGGATTGTGTTGTGTTTCGGAAAGACTCTTTACAATACATTACAATTTATTCTTACCATTATAACAAAAAAAAAATATTAAAAAATCTGTATCGCATACATTATGTCATAACGGACTTAAAGAAACCCATTGGTGACCAGAAACAATCCCAGCATGCACCTTGGCTGTGCACGGCCATTGGAAAAACCGTTTGGAATCATCTTTTACGCATTATATCGACTTTAAGAATTTTTGGTCTACCCCCCCTCTGCCACAGAATAAATAAAGAGATAAGAACAAATAAAGGAATTAAATCATTGTCACAAACAAAAAACAATAAAAACTTAAAACGCTTGTGCAATTATCTGGATCTCCCATTGGTCAAAACAAGAGAATAGGACTGGTCACAGCACACAAGCGTATGTTTTTGATTGCAATACACATCAATTGACCTGTGTTGACAGATGGGTAGTATTCTTATCCGTCATAGTCTTTTTGCAAGCATACAATAAGTACATAAATGCCGTTAGATGTAAAATTAAGGACTTAATGTCTATGTCCTTGATCCTAATAGATTCTTTTAAGTTGCTAGAACACAAGCGTTATTGCTGAATCACTATAAGAATAATTGTAATTGTTTTACAGTGTAGCAATCATTAAACATGTATAACTTTAATACAATACAAAAAAGTAAATAAAACAATCAAAATTAGAAACAAAAATATAAATTATGTAACATCATAAATGTATTAAAAAAAATATAAAACGCAGTATTTACAATTAACAATCAGAAGATCACTAGGAAAACTACAGACACGTGTCCCCATCATCAGACAAACTAGCTCTAATATGTTTAACGCATCACGGTGCTGTCTCGGCTCCCACACCCGCTGTCAGTGTTCTCACCATCCACACCGTACAACATTAACTAGTGCCGCTCAAGCATGCCCACATACTTCAGACTATAATGTGTGTTGTGTGTTCTCTCCCATGACAGTATTGTCTCAGACACTCATATGTTAATCACTTTAAGGTTTAAGTGTGTTGAACAGCTATGTACATGCTTGAACAGCTCATATTTTGATGCCTGTTGTGTGTGTTGCATCTTTTTTGAGAGGAATGAAAGAGAAAAGTGACTAGAAATAATGGAGAGATGAAAAACCTTGAAATGCAAAAAAAGTTATTAGATGATTAGAGAAAGGCAGACATAGAAGTGTCCCAAGCACTGTGTGTGTTGATAAAGCACTATGTAAATGATTACTTAAATACAATGGTTAATTTATTTGTATGCTAGCTAGTTATACCTTTAGCACGTTGTAACAATTTCCTTTTAAAATATGGATGTTTCACAGTAATTTTCCCTCTCTTTCTGGTCCATTCTCTTACCCGTGAGGTTCATGATGTGATGGGCAAAATAAAAGTGGCAATTTTGTTGCATTTAGCAATTTTTTAGCAGTATGAATTGCTTGTTTGTGGCATATCCCTGCCTTTTTGATTATAATATGTCCATTGGTGATTGTGTGTATTTAAATGTTGACCTAGGGCTGTGTAAGCAAGATCTTCTTTAATTGAATCTTAAAGAAGTGTGGAAGTACTTGCTGGAACACAATTTATCCTTTATTTCAATCATGTGCATTTTCCCCCCAGATAACTTCACTGTAATTTTAGTGATTTGTTATAATTTAAATGTAATGTTGCGCCAGCATGAATTTTGAATGTGTGTGAGCGCAGTTTTTGTCATTTGTATTTATTTTGTCACCTCTTATCTCCATGATGATAGTTAGATAAAAAAAAGTAAAGGTAAAGGTAGTCCCATAGCCTTGTGGCCGTAGGGGAGCGTTATGTTGAGATCACACTTATCCAGAGGTGCCAACCCCTAATCTTCTTGTCAGTATTTCCGGACCCGTTTTGTCAGTATTTTTTAACACTTGTCAGTCTTTTTTTTTTCTCTCACAAAACCTAGCCTATGACACTATAAAGTAACGACAGGCTTCCCTCTGAAACAGAAGGCTATTTTCAATCCTCTAAAATCACGATAAAAATCAGCTTGTTGAACACCACACTTGTTTTACTCTAAAATCACCAAGAAAATCAGCTTGTTGAACACAGCGACGTTCAGTGAGTGCAGGAGTACTATTATGAGACCAGAAACCGGTACAGAAGCACCGCTGGCAAAGATAAACGATCGGCAACTTTTCCTCCGTATTTTTATAAAAGCTACCGTTATTTCCGTATTTAATTCACTTCGCCGGAATTAAATATGGTCAATCCGTACTGGTTGGCACCTCCGCTTATCTTGGGCCAGTGTAATGAGGGTGATGCCCATCTCTCTCCCTCGCTGCTTTACCTCCCCACCCTTAAGAGAGTAGGTACTCAGTCACAGTTGAGTCAACTGGGGGTTGTTATTTGTCGCTTCACGTTTTGCTGTCACCCATCCAAGTGCTAACCACACTGGACGGTGCTTAACTTGCGACACAGTAGCGAGTGCTCCAACCACTGCGCTATCCGACACCCCAATAGTTAGATAGTCATTGTTTATAAGCTCAAGAGGACTGCAAAGAGTCAAATCGGACCACTCGCCCTGATGAGAGGTTTATATTTGGGAGGATTCAATAGTGAACCACTGAAACTTGACCACCTTGCCTGGTCTCTTTTACAACTGAGACATGCACAATACTTATCAACATTTTGTTTTGCAAAATAACAATGATCGCATACATTGACCTTTGACTTTGTGCCGTTGCTTATAAAAAAGCATTGCATAATGTTGATTGTTTTTATCGGTCGATATTGTTGTAGCAGTGTTGAGAATTTTCTGGATTTAGTTGTTTATCGAAGGTTTGAGATAACTCTAGCATTGGCTAGTGGGGTCTTGTAAATTCATAGAACATTCTGTGACACAAGACAGTGCATAAAACATGAGGAGTTGTATTTCGATTGGTTGTTAATTGCATCATTCTGTAATCGTCTGCATTTTTCGCGATTGTTGATAGGCTATAAATACTGCGCTGTCTGCTAGTCAAGGGCGGAGTTTGGGGAAATAGATTTTGTATACAGTTTGCTGAATAAAGTTGGAAAAACTATTCGACGACTCCTGCCTTGTTGCTGAGTGAACGGGGAGCATGGATATAACGAATTAAGAGTTACACAAGATTCAAGCATGGGAGCTGAATCGACCTTTGCCTTGTAACAGTCTTCTTTTGTTTATGCCCACTTCCACTCCTTGTTCCCAGCCTTCACCTTCTTTCCTCGCCTCACCCTGCCAATGCACCTAACCCATTTTAGGGGTTAATCCAACCCTTTGACATAGATGACCTTTAAAAGAACTAAATAAACCTGAATTTATGGAATTAGTTTGGTATGGCTTATTCCCAAACGTTATGTATGGCCTCAGTTAGTAGCTTATTCCCAATGTTATAATTTTATCAGGAAAAAAAAAAGATTAAACCGATGAGTTTTAGTACTATGACTAGGCAAGTTTTAGTACTAGACTTTGTTAGTACAATAGTAGTCACCACCACAGGTTATGACACTGTCAGATAACTTCAGATGCGGTGATGGGGTCATACAAATAGTGCACACTTTTATATGTCTCAATCATATCCTCTCTGAACCACCTGCGTTCTAGGCTAGGGGTCATACAATTTGTGCACAATTTTATATACGTGTCTTTATCATATCCTCACTCAGGTGCCTGTATTCAAGATTGGTAGACACATGATACTCAAGAGAAGATGTATCGACCATATTCTTAGAAAAGCGTCACTACATGCCCTAAGTTAAATTAATAAACTTCCTCAATTGAGCATACAATGCACGAACTAATAATTTACAGAACAATGCAACACAATAATATCCTTACCACAGTTTTGACCAAATACCCTTCAATAATGGTATTCAATGCTCTAAATTTCAAAAACTAGAAGGGCAAAGCCCATATGCCTCACATGCTCCTTATGAAACTTGATCTTGACCTTCAAGATCAAGGCACTGAATACGTGAATAAACAGAAAAACAATTATTAATACCTTACAAGCGTGAATAAAACAAACAAGAAAGCAATCAGAACTCACAGTGTAGGCGTAGTCTTTGCCAAAAAGTTCACGACATGTGTTCATTGCAAGCATACCCTGCAAATAGCATGCACAACTGTTATGAATAGACTGCAAACAATAAATAATATTTTGAACAACAAACTAAATGACAAAATGCCGAAAGTAATTTATCAAAAAATAAAGTGATGGCTGAAGAGAAAGACTTACTTCTTATATTTGATCAAACCCTACATTTTATATAATATGCACAGGATGGAGAAGAGGAGATAGAGGCAAGGATGCAGGTTGGGGAAGAGCCAATCTTAACAGGGTTTTCTCTGGGTACTCTGGTTTCGATAATGGTATTGGATGCAGTCACTCTACATTTAAAAAATAACTACTAGTAGCTAGGGTAAAACCCATATGACTCACAAGGTGTCACATGACCCTCATGGAACTTGCAGTATTTAGCATGGAAATGAGTGCCCAGAAAAAATGAAATGAAACAGTGGTAAGTAATAAAGACTTTGATCTTTTGATGCTCTTGAGATGACCTTGACCTCCAGCTCCAAATACACTCATGTGCGATAAAAGTTGTATTACGCGCACACACACACACACACACACAAACAGTGACCTTGGAATGACCTTTACCTTCAGTGACTTTGACCTTGGGATGACCTTGACTTTCACATGACCTCTTATGTACAGGTAGGATCAAATAACCCAATGTTGCTGCATACTATGAGTTAAATTTATAGAGCAATTCTGCTGTATGATAAACAATTTTTATTATGTTTTTGCAAGGTCTAAAATGACCTTGAACTTCAAGATTAAAGCAAAAATGGAACAAATATGAAAGATCAATCTATCATCTCTAAATACAACAAGATAGGACTTTATATCTCTCATACTCATAGTTTAGGCTTAAGGTCACTAGCACTTTAAAGTACCCATACAAACCAACTTGGGACAGTTCCAGTGACCTTGACCTTGAAGCAAGGTTGACCAAATTTGCTCAGTATGTGTGTCTCATTGATATCTATCATAAAAAAAAAATTGTAAGTTCAATATTAATATTATTAATAACTTGGGGGGGAAAAGTGACATTTTATAAAACATGTCAAAAACATTTGTTGACCCTGTGACCTTGACCTTGAAGTGAAGTCATTCCTTCACTGATCATTAATGAGATCTCATGGATGCACCATTTTACCAAGTTTGGTTATAATTGTTAAAATAGGTTGTGAGATATTAAGTCACTTGCAAGTTTTGCACAGACAAACATGGCGACACACAGACGGGCAATATTTTTGTATTATGTAATTTGTGGCCTATTTAAGACTCATCTCTCACAGCTTCTGGCCAACCTACAAAACTTTGGAGAGGGTGGAGGGAGGAGAAAGGTGTGAGTTGGTGGGTGGAGGTGGGTGTGGGCGAGTACATATTCACATTACTAATACTAGCATGTGAGTACAACATTGATTTCTCTTAGAACTTCCCTCTTCGGTAATAGCGTACGCTTCGAGTTCAATTGAATAAAAAGCATGTGAAATCACCCCGTATTATATAATTATTATTTATTATTAAATATTTAACGAGGCTATTAGTTTTATAAACAATCACAAAATTATGTTTATTTTGTATTATTTATTGGAGTTTCTCCAGCTCAAAAGCTACTCAAATCCTTGGTAGTGAAAGGAACTAAGTCAAGCTGCATGAAGCACCCACTTGTAACCTCTGGAACATTGATTGACACCCCCAGACAACTGAATTGTTCACCCTAATCGGTTTCCTCTACACTTAATAATTAATTCAAACTTTTACTGAACATCTGGTATTGTCAGCAGATGACAACGTTGCCAACCCTGGACAGTACAATGCTGTTATCAAATAATTATCATTTTCCTACAAGCTACAGTGCACTTGATCTAAACCTTTAATGGCTTTATCAACTGCTATTGTGATAAAAAGGTACTTTAAATTTAGAATTCTGTCTTAACTGATGAGTCATTTCAAGTTCATCATCATCATCATCATCATCATCATCATCATCATCATCATCATCATCATCATCATCAGTAGCAGCAGCAGCAGCAGCCAGCAGCAGCAAAGGCAACAAAAGCATTAACAGCACCAGTAGTATAGTATTGATATCACAAGCAGCAGCAGCAACAGCAGCAATTTATTCTTTATTTTACATTTTTGAAGCTTTGATTTTGAATTTGAGATCAACACTTATAACTTTCAAGACCTACAACTTTTAATTGAAGATAAATGATAGATGATTAACAACTGTGCACTGTAATCAACTAGATTACAGGAATATTTGCCATTGTCTCAAGAACTAGGGTTAGAACAAAACTACTGGAGTACTGTTTTAAAAATGTTAATCTCAACAACAACAAACAACAACAAGATGAATAAAAATATAAAGATAACACAGATTTAAAGTGGAGTAATTTGGTAAACACTGTCTGACAGTGACAGTGGTAGTTTGAAACTTCATTGAAAATCTCATGTGATGACTGATGTGGGAAAAAAAATTGATATTTTCAAGATTTCAATTTTAAAATATTAAAATAAAGTTTAAACACACTAAAACTGCTACCAAATAAGACAATCTTTTCTTTAACAAAAAAAAAAAATCATTATCTCTGTAGCATACAGTAGTTCAAGCAATTATTTTCATTGTCAGCCTCTCATACAACAGGAAACAAATGTAACTTATCTTTAATTACAAAGGGACTACCAGATCTATAGATAGTTGATCTCTCTCTCTCTCTCTCTCTCTCTCTCTCTCTCTCTCTCTCTCTCTCTCTCTCTCTCTCTCTCTCTCTGTGTGTGTCACTCACGCAGCCACACACACACACACACACACACACACACACATGCACACACGCATACTTGCGCAGACACCGTTATTTGGACTTTCCTCTATCGCCACATATGTTCTGTGGACAATGAGTCGTGCTACGACCCCCTTTTTAAGTACGTTTAAGTTTAAAGTGTTCTAACCCTAACCCTAACCCTCACGGATCATTAAATGGACGTCCCAACAAGGAGGTCTGTCCAAAGAGCGTATGTAAACTTGCACTAGTTTGTCCCAATAACGCCGTGTAAACATCCTCACATACACATGCGCAAACACACACACATACAGCATGACAATTTCCATTAATGAGGCGCATGTCTCTGAGCTCCATCCATTGTCAAATGTTCAGTGCGCGATAAGGAGAAATAAAAAAATAACAAAAAATGACAGGAAAAATGAAGTCTGGTGTGGGAGTAGTGGGAGGATGAAGGTGGACAGCAGAATGGAGAGAGGTGATAGGTTCGCTAGATTACTTCAAAGTAAACAAGTGACTCTCCAGTCTTCTCCTGAATGACTCAACACGACAACAGTCTGCCCTTTTGACAGTCTCACTCTCAGATAGAGTATTCCCTAACTTGGGGACTGCATTTTGTAGGGATCGGGCACCAGATCTCTTTTTGTTTGTCAGGCGAAAACGGGTCTTGGGAGAAGAGTGAAGCTGACGAGAGACTCAGAGAGCTCACACATAGGAACCAACTCAGACAGGTATCCTGGAGCAGTCTTGTGCACATGTTGCAAAAGCAATTGACAGCGATGGTCAATATGTTGTTGTTGTTTTTTACATGGATGATGGAGCCAGTGAAGAGTCAGTAACAGGTGTAATGTGGTCTGTGGGCTTTGTGCATGTGGCTATATTGGCAGGGCTCAGTGTTTTGGATCTTTCGTAGCTTGTCCAACAGAATGGTAGGGAGATCCCAAAAAGTGTTGTTACAACAGTCCACTCTGAACATTACTTGTAATTGCTATGGTGACTGCATTTGCAGCTGCTTGGGTCAACATTGGATGTAATTTTTATAAAATCCTAAGCTATAATTTATAAATAACATTTTCTAACTACTTCTTTTATGTGCTTGGATATTGTCAACTCAAATCAAGAATAAGACCCAAATCTTGGACTAAGTCACTGAAGGAAATAGCAGCCTCCCCTACTTGGACACCATTGATGCCAATCTTTGGACGGTTCTTCTCAGAGCCTAACACTAGTCTATATTATATAAGTAACAGCAAAGCAAGACTCAAAACTGTAATGGCCTCTTTTGCAAATACAGGATCAGGTGATACATTTTTTGCCAACCGTGTTTAATCTGCAAATGATTGATGATCAGTCTTGTAAGTACTGCTCTATTACTCAACCTAACTGTGAAGTGTAGGAGAAGAGAAGTGGACTTTTAAAATGCAGATCCCTGTGGGACACCACAAGAGTGCTGCTGCCCTTGAACTTTGAAGAAGAAGAGGGGCTAACAATAACTCTCTGAGAACGGTCCTTCAGGTACAATGAAAACCACTGTGCACAGCGTAGTTTTATCAATGCTGACATCAAACAAAAATCTCTTTGACTTTAGTAACAGTTTGTGGTTAATAGTGTAAAACACTAAACTGAGGTCGAATAGAACCAGGAAAACTAATTTTTCTGGCAAGTCTCTGTGCTGAAACTTGGTCTACAGGCAGACTGAAATTTATCAATGCACATTCAGATGCAGTATTAGCTGCTCAGTGACTACTTTTTTAAAGCAGTAAACTAGGCCTAGGGAAAGAAGGTTAGACATGGGTCTAAAATATTTTAAATAGAAAATTAAAAAAGCAACCATTGTATCAGTGTATATGGAGCTACAGAAGGTATGTCTAGAGCCCCAGGAACATCTCAAATGATACCTTAGGCCCATAAACCACTGCTGCATAAAAAATAACTAATAATAATAAAATAACATAAATAAAAGAATGAAACAAAAAAGTCATATAAATCAATATGTTTATTTCCTTGAGGAAAAGAGAATAGCAAGGGTATTTTTGAGTTTATAGAAACTGTAACTACTGAACTTAGCCCATACACCGACTCAACCAAAGCTTTTAGGCTTTGAGGTTAGTTCAGCCAGGCTAGCTATAAATAGCTTCGCCGGTGCTCTTCTTTCCTTTCCTTTCACTGGAAGGGAGGGTGTAGGCAAGCTATAAATAGCCCGCAGCCAGCAAAATGTGGGGGAACCTAAGAGTGCTGCTCACATAGGCATTGAGCTGGTGCCATCGACTTCTAATGATCACTGAACAACTGTGACACAAAAACATTAAATTACTTTTTTGCTGCCACACTGCATCATATAAAACAGCAACTGCAGATAAAAGATTTAATATTTAATAAGCCGCAACACTTAAGACAAATTATATAATTAAAAGTAAGAAATTAATAAAATATGGAATGTACTAAAAATTTGTACTGAACATACTGTCACATCTCCTTTTGTTGAGTAAGAATTCTTTGAAAAGTGTTCCAACAACTGTTCAATATCCGCCTGTGTTGTCATCGAATCCTCGTGAGTCTCAGCCATTTTCTAATATGTATCCGCTGGCACATCACTAATACAGCAGCAATGAATTATAGACAAAATAAAAAAAATTCAGTTCTTTGATAATGATATATAATTATTAAAGAGGTGTGTCAAGACTCAAATGTGTTTCAATCACGTGCGAATGCGTTTGAATGAAAACACGATCGATCACAAGAAACCACAACTGTCACAAATAATTGCCTTTGAGGCAAAATGCTTGACCAGCAAGATGCAGAATTTACAATGACTAAATGTCTCACTGATGGTAACAGCTGTATATATCAAAGTTCAACACCCCAGCTTTCAAAATCTATCTCGTTCGATCAGCACAGTGTGTTGGTCGCTCTTTTGCCAATTTTGCATTATCTCCCTTAAAACATTCATGCGTTATGCCCCTTGCAAAATGGAGACGATAGGCGCCCGAAAGTAATATCACTATCCCAAGCCTAAGGTAGTATCACATGAAGGACACGAGGAGCCTTTCTCAAAAAAAAAAACAATCTTATCGAGCGCCAATGTGAAACGCAAGGATTTTGAGGCGGACAGCTATGCATCTTAGTAGAATTTTGAAGAAAACAAAAATAGATGGGGCATAACTTCCATAAGAAAAATGGAATTCAGACCAAAGAGAGAACTTTGTTTGTTTGAGTTAAAAATTGCCCATGGCTCCATGGCTATAATACTATTAATAGGTTTCATCTGTTAGTGTGAATAGGTATATTCTGTTGGAGCCTACAGCCTACAGATTTAATTTTACCAAGCGACAATTAATGAGTTATTAGATGTTGCCATGGCATTAGGAACTGTGCGTCGAGTGGTGTGTGGCATGTCTGGTGGTGTAGATAGTGCTGTCGCAGCGTTGCTTTTGAAAAAGAAAGGTTACGAGGTTGTTGGCCTGTTCATGAAGAACTGGGATGTTGCTGACGAGACAGGACGCTGTATGTCGGACGTGGATCTACAAGACGCAGAATTTGTTTGCGACAGTCTGGGTATCCAGCTTCATCAAGTCAACTTTGTCAAAGAGTACTGGCACCACGTGTTTAGGTATACCATTTTGCAACTGTCTGCAGTCAAAAATGATTATATATTAAATATAATATATATTAATGTTAAGTACAAGATAGGTATTTGAACATAAAATGTGATTAATTGTATGTTGATTGGTCGCCTTGAAAGGACTCTCCCATGCATTCATTTACACACTCATTGTGGTTGTTATTTTATTTATTTATTTATTTTTATTTCTTGCATATTTTTGTATGTCCTAATTGGTAAAGTAATTAGGGATACATTGATCACAAACAAGACATCTTGTTCAATGTATTCATGTCTACACCAAACCACCAATGTTCGTTTTCCCTTCTCTACTCCACATTCTCTCCCCTCCCCTCCACGCTTCCTTCCCCCAAACCCTTTTTAAAACATATTATCTCTGTGTGTTTCTGAGTGTGTGTGCACATCCTTTCCTATCCTATCCTGTAACTCAGAGGTTGTTGGGGCACCACAGGTGATCGTTTAACCAGCATACTCCATCTTTTTCTGTCCTCAGCAACCCTGGTGGCTTCACTCAATGTCAAGCCAGTCCATTCTCGAATGTTGTCCTCCCACCTCTTTTTCAGTCTCCCTCTTCTTCTACCTCCTTGCACTGTGCCTTGCAGGATGGTCTTTTCAAGGCCTGATGGTCTGGTGACGTGGCCATACCATCGGAGTTTCCGTTTTTTCACCACTGTGAGCAGGTCATCGTGTTGTCCAACGGCCTGTTTGATGCTCTGTCAGACTTCATCGTTGGTGATGTGCTGGGTATAGGAAATGCCCAGAAGTCTTCTGTAGCACCTCCTCTCCATGCTTTTTCTTCATTGTAGATCTGCTGTGAGTGTCCATGTTTCACAAGCGTATAGGAAGATGGAGATGACAAGGGAGCGCAGCAGCCTTACCTTGGCCTGTAAACTGATGGTCTTGTCTTTTCAAATGCCACGGTACCCCCTACAAATGGGCTTCAACTTTGTGTGCACATGCTTTTAATTAATCTTTAATAAGATCAGGCGCCTTATAAGTAGCTTGATGATGATATTGAGTATTATTGTTATTCTTCCTAACTACTCAATATTAAATTTCATTGTTTTGATTTTTTTATCCACTAGTGACATGGTGAGGGATTACCAGAAAGGTGTAACGCCTAATCCTGACGTCTTATGCAACAAGCACATAAAGTTTGATGCTTTCTTTCAACACGCCACAGAAAGACTCGGAGCAGACACCATCGCTACAGGCCATTACGCCCGCACGAACGCTGACTACGACTTGGAAAAGGTCGACCCAAAGAAAGGTACGTCAGAACTAATGTAATGTATGCACTTTTTCTCTTAAATCAGATCAAAGCATGGTGATCTCTCACCAAACAATTATATAATATATTTATTATATATTTATGCAAATGTGAGTAAACTACTTTTGTAACCCTTTATAAATATTAGGAGTCAAGAACAGATCTCAATGACTGACTCAGTGACTGACTGCAGACATATGTATATTATATAATAAATTTAAACAAATATTTTTCCAGCATTTTATCTTAAATTATTCCTCATCTTTGTCATTGATATTCCCATTGTGATCTTAGAAATTGTGCACACACCAAGCTAAGTGTCGGCTGAGTTTACACTTCCTGAAATATTTTTATGTTGTTTTATTTATTTTTCATCACTGAAGAAGGGCGTAGCCCGAAAGTCTTTGCTTTTATATTTTTCTTGGTGTTTTTTGTGTATTTTGTTTCTGATTTCTTCCTGAAATATTGTACACTTCAATGCAAAAACATTGTATGGCATTGTACAGTCAAAAAAAAAAAGGCCACGAATTTATATAATATATTTTTGTTTTTATAGAGATATCAGGCTCAGTTCACAAAAAATACCAACTTGAAAGAAAGAAAAAAATGGTCTTAGAGCACCCTGACAATGAGGTTTTGAAATGTAACTGAGTAAATACAAATATTTATTGACGTTAATTATTTTCAGATATTTATGCATGCTTTGAAAAAAGAAGTTTGATTTGTTTTCTGTTTTCAGGCATAAAGTTGCTGAAGGCAGCGGATGATGTCAAAGATCAGACGTTCTTCCTTTCGCAGATTTCCCAACAGGCTTTGCAGCGTGCCATGTTTCCTGTCGGTGACCTTCAAAAAGATTTTGTTAAACGTATCGCTGTTGAGGCTGGCTTGGAGAAAATTGCCCAGAAAAAAGAGGTCTGTGGATGTTTTTTTTTAACAAACTTGATGTGTCAATAAATGTAGGAAATTATGGGTTCCGTTTTGGGATTCATTATGTTGTTGTTTTTTGTTTGTTTTTTATTGTTATTTTTTTATTTTGTTCAATTCTTTTTTTTTTTAATTTAATTTTAGTTTTTATTTTATTTAATTTTTTTTTTTTTTTTGGGGGGGGAGGGGGAGGGGGCGTATATGGGTGGGGGTGTGTGAAGTTTATGGACTAAAAAACAGAAATAAAAATAAATATTTTTAAAATACAACAAGACAATTGATATTTCAAGGTGGTTTAGAGAGTAATAATATATAAATGGTGATCCAAAGCTCTGAGATGTGCTATTTTAGAAATGGTGTACAATGCAAATCATAAAAAGACTTTTTTTTCCCTGTTGAATGTGCTTTTATTTGAAGCTGGTGCTTGTATTGTTTGGCTGACATGGTATTTCATCACATTTATAAATGCATGGAATGTGCTTACCATTCTATATCAATGCATAACACCTGTAGGCACATTCTCAGACTTCTGATGCATCAAGGCCTAACCCGGTGATGAGAACTGTGATAATGCATGTCAACTAGAGAACAAAAGGCTTACATCCTATGATGCCAGCTATGATATGATATGCTATGCTATACTATGATACTATACTATAGTATACTATACTTTACTATACTATACTATATTATACTATACTATATTACTGTACTGTAGTGTACTATATTATACTAATACTATAATGTACTATACTATACTACTATACTGTATTATACTATACTATATTACTATACTGTACTATACTATACTACTTTGCTATACTATACTACACTACTATACTATACTATACTGTACTATACCATACTATACTATATTGTCTCTTTTGCAGAGCATGGGAATTTGTTTTATTGGCTCCAGACAATTTCAGCGCTTCATTGAAGAGGTATGGGTTGCAGCTCCATTGTTCAAAGAAACTTTTAAATGATATGAATGTAGTACACAAATGATGTGGAATATAAGACTTACTAACCATCTCAAACCCAATCGTTGTGCAAGTCGAGAGAAATTGAATATTTTGCTATTTATTTATTTGTTTTATAGTTGTTATGTGGCACTTTATCAGCTCAAAAGCTACTTAAGGCACTGGTCAAAACAGGATCTAACTGGAGCCATACTTTGGTTTGGAAAACTAAGAATTTGGACAAAAGGATCCTGCAGAAAGAGCAAAGGTTGCTGAACAGTGGCACCTGACAATTTATCAAATAATGCTCCTTCGGATGAGAGTATAAACCGAGGTCTTGTTTGGACGAAATGATCCTGCAGAAAGAGCAAAGGTTGATGAACAGTGGCACCTGACAATTTATCAAATAATGCTCCTTCGGATGAGAGTATAAACCGAGTTCTAGTCTGCTCTCGCACGCAGCTCATCACGTGGACTTTAAAGATCTTGACTCCCATTTCCCAGAAGGTTGAGTGCCAGCTACACAAATACACCCAGTAAGCACTAGGTCCATTCTGACCTCATCCCCCAGATTTGTGGTCAGATGTCGGGGGTGGTGACCTGGTGGTACAGCTGATAGGGTGGTGGTTTCCTGTGTCAAAGGTCGCCAGTTTGAACTCCGCATGGGGTGAACTTACGTCACTTAGGTCAAAGACTTCTCAGGACAGCCAGGGTTCTCTCCCATTACTGCAGTTCCCTCCCTTCAGTAAAGCTATGGGAGGCAGTCCATCTAAACCTCAACATTAAAAAATGGATTTATCTTCTGCCTTCTGTTAAAGCACTCTCTTCAGATCGCAGCACTTTGAGTTCCATTGAAGAAAAAGTGCCTAATAGCGTCCTTAATTATTATTATTATTACTATTATTATTATTATGATTATGATTATTATTATTGGGTGTTGGATGATGCGCAAGTGGGATCCTCAGGCGGCTTGATTCAGATCCTGTTTCGACCAGTGCCTTGAGCAGCTCTTGAGCTGGAACAGTGCTATATAAGAGTGATAAAATAAAATATGAAAAATGATAACATTTGGTTTTGTGTTTCTCTTTCAGTACATAGACCCAGAGCCAGGGAACTTTGTGGACATCGAGACAGGACAGGTCGTGGGGACTCACAAAGGTTGGTGACTGCTGGATGTAGTAACTTTTTGACTGATTGACTGAGGTTTGTGTAGTACACACACTGCCATTATCATAGCATGCTCAGGGTACTTGCGAAGAGAAAATAGACAG
>JBAHVR010000105.1:0-63858 GCA_036898135.1 Oncomelania hupensis
ACTCTGCCAGATCTTGTTACAGATAATGGTGAGAGCATCAGTCATCGCTTCTCCTCCTGCTTGTAGCAGTTCCGCTGGTATGTTGTCCACTCCCGCTGACTTCCCTTTCTTCAGCGATTGCACTGCTGCCTCAACTTCTTCCCGGAGAATTGGGAGGATTTCTTCTTCTTCTCTGCTCTCGGGACATGCTAGAACTGATGGGTCTCCATTTGGTGTATGGTTGTAAAGGTCAGAGCAGTACTCTGTCCATCTGTCCAAGACTTCTTGTTCTTCTGTAAGGCAAATGCCAGACTTGCTTTGGATAGTGGAGACTTTGGGCTGTTTAACACTTGTCAGCCGCTTCACAGTCTGGTAGGCCTTCTTGCTGTTGTTCTTGTTCAGATTGTTCTCTATTTCCTGGCATTGATCTTCTATCCAGTTCTCCTTTGCTGTGCGCATGCCTTTTCGGATGTCATTGTTGATTTTTCGGTAGACATCAGCTCCCTGTGAGGTGTTCTTTTTCTTTTTTTAACTCTCTTCGTTTATCACACAGATCCAAAAGTTCAGGTGTGATCCACGGCTTCTTCTTTGGTCGGTGCTTGCCAAGGATCTCAGTGGCGGCATCTGTTACAGCTGAGTTGAAGGTATTGGTCATGGTGTTGACATCTACTTCGCCTGCCCCCAAAATAAGCAGTGGTGCAAATTTCCCTCCAATTGTGGCCTGAAATATTTTTGCCACCTCCGGGTCTTGCAGTTTGTCCAGGTCGAACTTCAGCCTAGTGCACTTTGCTGTATTTACTCTCTTCAAATGGAGCCGGAAAGACATCATCACGAGATCGTGGTCACTTCCAATGTCTGCTCCTGGAAAAGTGCGTGTCCTGCCAATGTTGATGCTTGATCTGAAGCGTTTCTTGACCATGATGTAGTCGATCTGGTTGTGATGTTCCCCGCCGGGACTGTGCCATGTCCATCGTCTGGATTTTTTGTGGAGACCAAGCGTGTTTGCCAGTACCAGATTGTTGTATCTGGCAAACTCCAATAGCCTCAGACCCCTGTCATTTGTCTCGTTGTTGCAGTGGGGTCCGCATGTGTCTCCCCAGTTGCGGTGCGCATCTTGGCCAACCTTGGCATTCCAGTCGCCTTGCACTATGACTATGTCCTTCTTCGGCACTTGGTCAAGGACCGCCTGTATATTTTCATAAAAATCCTCCACTTCGCTGTCTTCATAGTCTGATGTTGGGGCATAGGCCTGGATGATGGTAATGTTGAAAGGGGTTGCTCTCAGACGGATGGTAATGAGTCTACTGGAGACTGGGCGGCAACCCATGACAGTGGCTAGAATGTTCTTGTGGACCAAGAATCCAACGCCGTGTTCGTGCCTGTCATCTCTACCGCTGAAATAGAGCTTGTGGCCTTTGTCAGTCGTTGTTTCACCTAGGCCTTTCCAGCGCAGTTCGCTGATACCTAGAACGTTCCATCGATAGTGGTCCAGCTCGTGGGCCAGTTCTTCTAATTTTCCTTCCGCAGTTAGGGTCCTGACGTTCCAGGTTCCTATGACGATGTTGTTTCTCGTGCGGATCTTGCTATATTGTCCATCAGTAGCATACTTAACACCTCCGTCCTGGTGGCCAACGGAAGGCGCGGTCCTTGTGCCGGATGACGACCCGGGCGACGACCGATCCGGTATGGAATTAGTGGATTGTGTCATCATGTAGTGTGTCTTGGGCAAAAAAAAGACCTGGCAGGGCCCAATCCTCTCCAGGCTGTTGGCCACAGCCGAAATCCACGAATACAGTGTGGCTCGCCTTGGCCCTGAGCACGTGGTCGTTGAACCTGTAGTAACGTGAGGTTCCTCCGCCCTGGCCGGTGACTTCTGTGTAGAAGACTTTCGCCCAGTGATGCCGTGCTAACATCACCCCTGTTAGTCGCCTCTTACGACACGCCGGGAAACGTTGGGTCTATTCTATTTGCCCGAACCCACAGAGGGTATACAAGATTTCTACTAGAAAATTTCATATTATAAAAATTAGTATTATTTGAATTCTGTTAAATATTTCGTTCTATAATTATAACAAAATAATAACTGATTACAGATTTCAGGTTGTTGCATATTTTCTAGCGTTCTAAAAATTATTATTTAGGTTAATACATAAAGAAAAAGGAAATTCCGGGTATTTCATTGGAAACCAAAAATCGTTGAAAATCACATAGATTCAAAACATAAAAATTCCAGGCTACACCGTGAATCAAAACTAGTAAAATAAAATATTGTGAAGTCACAGAAACACAGAAATTCTAGTATTCAAATCCATTCACAACCTCAGAGAATAACGGTCAGAATTTAGAAATTTCATATTTTCACAATAAAATGTTTACCGGGTTAGGAGAATTTAGTTAGAAATTTTGTTCTTTACGTGGACTTAGGGGGCTATTGTAATTCTAAAATTCCGAAAAGGCTCAAAACAGCGTTGAAAAGAAGGGAGGAAAAAAAAACTAAGTCCACGGACGCGCAAACCCACCGAAATTTACTTTCACATTCAAGCTGTCATCATCTTTGATCTAAATCAGCGTAAGAGTTGTTGGCCGCCATCACAGTCCGTTTTATAAGCAAAACAAAAGGGTAAAACAGCCAATCAACATCCATGTTTCACAACACGTGATCTATACTAGCAAATCAGGTAATGGTTTTAACATTCCTGTATCAATGAGAGAGGGAAACAGTCTAGTGTGTACAGATTTTAATCAAATGTACTGGTTTTTGGAAAATAACAGGGTCTACCATTATCATAGGTAAGAAGTTTATTGGTCATACTTTATTAGGAACCATCGAGGAGTAGAATCTGATAATTCTTAAAGAAAATACACGAACTCAAACATGTTGAACCGGCCTAGCACCAACCAGGTGACAAATTTGAGGTATGAATAATCGACCCGGTTCACACCCGGTTCGAACATATTTATAATCGGTGCAGAAAAACGAGAGTCGGTTTTTTAGCAACCTGAAACACTTAAGATAAGCGCTCCCTATGAGTCGGACAGCTGCACCGATTTAACACTATTTTCTCTGACCTTTCCGAACTATCAACAAAAATCTCTGTGTAATTTTTCCATTCAACTTTTTCTTCCATGTTTACGCCCGGTGCAGACATACTGTAATCGGTGCATAAAAATTTGGGTCTGTGCATTAACAACCTTAAACACTTAGGATTAGTGCTCCAAGTGACTCGGATAGCTGCACCAATTTAGCACAATTTTCCATTAACTTCTTCAAACTATAAATGTAAGGGCCTAGGCAATTCTTCCATTGAACTGTTTCTTTTGTCTTTATAATGGAAATTCCCAATCTAAAACTTCTCCTCCACACTACATTTTATTTACAATTCTATTTGCTATAAAAGACCAACAAAAATACAGACAGCGGAAAGGCTAGAATTAATTCTTCATAAGAAAACTAAACATACTGTCTAGATCTAGAATCCCGCTAAAATTCTCAATCAGGTTACCTTGACAACATATGGCAACCGGAAATTCTTTTTCACAGTCTACCGATCAATCACATTTTCCTTCACAAAGCGATCCTAGCAACTCGAAACAAATCTTTTAACCACTCAAATTTCACTTCACAACACATCCAAGAATTCGTTAAAAATAGTTCTCAATTGGTATGCCATTTTCACTGCATATACACACAATTTCGATATTTAGATCCAGCACCAAAACTATCCCTAGATAAAATAAGAATATTATTCTTCACACACATCCACAGAAATCAATCTCAGATACAATTCGACGATCAAAATTTTACACCACTAGAAAACAAAATCACACAGTTCACAATAATACAATGTCACTATGCTTCCCTTGTCGTCTGCTTCAAGCTCAAAAGGCACAAATTCCTATAGGCCAAGGTACATGTATAACCCAAAACAACCATAGGCACATGCAACCTAGTTATTAATTAATAATCAAGTTATAAATTTACAACAAAAGGTTTTCTAGCCTTCCAAAGAGGCTTACAATTGTACTAATTTATTTTTTTTTTAATTAAATATTTGATAAGCCAACCGGAGGGGCTTACAATATCAAATGTCTACATTGCTAAATAATAATTTAATATGAACCCCTAGTGACCATTTGGCAGAAAACGTCCAAAATTCCAAGGCTGACAAAACATGAGGGGTATTGGAGGAGATTTGAAGAACAGTTATCCGTGTATAGCTTGGAATTAGCAATATAAATCTAGCACCTTGTGTGTATTTATGTGTGGTGTAGCAGTAGTTTAGGGGCAATAGGACTATTGTAAAGACATTTGATGCTACATTTGGTCACACAGCCATAGTCTCAGTGAACCATCATATTGGTTAAATTATAACGATGATGATGATGATGATGATAATGATGATGATGATGATGATGATGATGATGATGATGATGATGATGATGATGATGATGATGATGATAATGACATTAAAAAAACAACAACTCTGTATTGTCCTTTATTTATTGGGAAATTGTGGGCCGCCTCTTCTGGGGAAGGCGTATTCGCAGCCTGTGGCGCGACCAAACCCAACCTATCTAATATTAGTAGTGATTTGAAACTTTGTTGGGGGGGGAGCAAACCCGAGTACCCTGAGAAAACCAGCGAGACGTAGCCCTAGTCGAAAGTAAATAATATTCGGAGAAGCTTAAAACCCAGAGGCGAGATCCATTCGGTCCCACATCCTGTGGACAAGGCAAGTTAGTCCCGCCTTAGATCACGAGGCTACAAAGCTCCCTAAAGCTGATGATGATGATGATGATGATGATGATGATGATGATGATGATGATGATGATGATGATGATGATGGTGGTGGTGGTGGTGGTGGTGGTGGTGACACTGAGAAGCACTTACTCGACAAGTCAACGCTGGAAGCGAGTAAAAAGCATAAAATGTGACATGAACTGAGGAAATCACACAGTAAACAGAAAAATCATGTAAAATCTGCAACTTGCAAAAGTAAATACAGTATGTAAGTCTATAACAGCGAAGCACTGCAAGTAGTCACTGTTAGAACCTCATGCTACAACAGTGAACAACTGCAAAGATTGCAACAGTGAAGCATTGCAAACAGTCACTGTTACGACATCACACTACAACGGCAAGTGTGACAGCAGCTACCCAGTACATCCATCCCATAGCCACCTAGGTATATGCATACGATCCACGTAAGATTATGATTCCCCGGTTGGGGTGCAATGGGTTTCAGTATAAATAGTATCCCCACTTTCTGGAAATGTAGTGCTTTAAATTCCCACTGTCGCTGTCTTTCTCATTTGTTCTTTCTCATTCCTGCTCTGTTCTATCAATCTGCTATACTATAGCCTACTCTTCTTCGCTAAACCAGTCACCTACCATTTTTTCTTGAAAACTCTTCCGGGACAAGACTCCTGATTTGTGTGTGAGGCCTGTTGGATCAGCTTGGGAATATTGGACGCTTTCTGCCTGGTAGTCACTAGGACTTCCTATGATGTTATTATTTAGCAATGTAGGCATTTTATATGTATGTGTTTTGTTGATAATTTATAATAATGTTTGTATTCTATTTTGTTTTGTAAACGAAGGTTCGATAAATTAGAGTATAGCCTCAACGTTCCCTGCGTGGGATGTCTTTATTGTAAAGTGACTGGCTGGTGGAGAGCTTTCAGTTTTACCACTAGAGTTGTTTCAGCAGATCTTTTAAGCGGAACAGGGGTTGTCCGGTCGAGATTTGGCTCGGAAGAGTCCGCTGGACCTAAAGCAATAATCATGTAATGTAATATAACGTAAGATGGTGGATCCTATGTTGATATTGATGTTGATGTCTTGTATTGCGCGATCCACCACGTTGGTAGACATGTTCATTGCGCATGCAGTGGGTTAGGGGGAGAGGAGTGGGAGGGGAGAGAGAGGGGCTCAGGTGATCCAAAAATAAAGCGAAGCAGCCATCATATGTATTTTATCTTTTCCGGACAACAGAAATGTCGTTAAGCCTGATTAGTCCCCCATGGCTCTCGATTTTCCGGCAGAAGACAATTAATAGGCCTAAAGCCTATACATGACCATCCTTGCAAATGAACCGCATGGTTTTGCGATTGCTCCTCGCACTAATCTTGCGCTAAATGGAAGGAGATTATCGCACTGTATCAGTCAGTGTGTTCGTCATCCGGAGATGCTAAAACGGATGAAGGTCGGTGACAACAGTAGCGTGGATGAATCCTAAATCAATGATTACGAGATCCAATCCCCATTGTATAAGCTGGCGTGTTCACAAACATTAACGCAATTTACAGGATTCCCAAAAATCGCAGACTTTGAAAAGGCGATGACGCACTTTCTCTAGGTTGTGGATTGCAGGGATGAAGCTGAAGGGATTAAGTTTAGTGCCATACGGTCAGATTGTTTGACAAAAATCTTTTCAGTCTCAAAGATGATGGCAAAGAAACAGTAGCCACGAAACTGTGGATCTCCGATATTCCTTTGTCATGTGATGACAATCGAAACATCCCTAGTTCGATTAGGCTGCGTGCTGAGATCCAACATTTTCTATGAGAAGATAAGGAACTGGGAGGAAAAACTGACTCGTTTTTACACGGGCAGAAGGTTTCCTACATCACTGTCCCAGACAAACCTTTTGAGTCCACTGTGCAGACTGGAGAGATGAAAGCTACACTGTACCACAAAAAACAGACACAAACATGGAAACAAAACTGTGTGTTGTCGCTGTTTACAGTTTAGGCACTGGATGGAGGTGTGCACTGCTCAGGATGTTGTGTGTAGGATGTGTTTACTGTCAGGACACCGTCAGGGTGACCCACAGAGTAGGGGGAGTTGCGATTCTTATAAAAAATAATTTTGAATATAAAATATGTAATGTCCACAGAGATGTAAATGGCAACTGGCTTATAATACACTTGAAGATGCCTGAGAAAGATGTTGTGATTGTTAGTGTGTATGGGCCAAACAATGATGATCCTAGTTTATATATAGAATTGAGCAAACGGTAAAGCTGTATGAAGAGTGTAAACATGCAATCTTGGGGGAGACTGGAACTTGGTATTAGATTTCGATTTAGACTGCAACATCTACAGACAGTCACAGATAAACATTGTTAAGAGCTCATGAACTGGTTAAACTAATGATAGACAACATAAGTTATTTTCCAGATCCATGGAGGTCCTCTAATCCTGACGACCAACGATATACTTGGAGTAGAAACGCATCTCCCTCCCTCCCCCCCCTCCCCCCTCAGAAAAGCCGTTTAGACTACTTCCTCATTTCTGATCTTGTTTGGTAGTTTGTTCAGAAGGTGGATATAAAGCCTGGTTACAGAAATGATAATTCTGCAGTCACCATAACGTTGCAATTTGGAGAAGAAAACAATCGACTTTTTTTTAGTTTGTTTGTTGAAATTCAACTTGTCTTTGTTACTTCATATAAAATACTTAGAGCCAATAAACTGTGAAATTAAATCTGTCATGATTGAATATGCAGTTTCCCTTATAATAGAGATAACGTAGATGATATTCCGCTATCGGATATTCAGTTGACTACTTCAATAATGGTACTCGATGCAGTCAATCTAAACAATTGACAAACAAAAACAATTGGATTTCCTTTCCGTCTTCTAATAGCGATCTCCCTGCCTTTACACCACATGATTGAGTGATAGGTGTGTTTGCTGTGGGTGTCACATGTTTGAGTGATAGATGTGTTTGCTGTGGGTGTCACATGTTTGAGTGATAGATGTGCTTGCTGTGTGTGTCACATGTTTGAGTGATAGATGTGTGTGCTGTGTGTGTCACATGTTTGAGTGATAGATGTGTTTGCTGTGGGTGTCACATGTTTGAGTGATAGATGTGCTTGCTGTGTGTGTCACATGTTTGAGTGATAGAGGTGTTTGCTGTGTGTGTGTGAGTGGGTGAAACATGTGAGCGTGTAATTTGGTACAGATCGCCGCGCTTTGAGCCTGATTAGTAATTTGGGGAAAGGGGCATATATAGCATCCTATATTAAAGTATTAGTAACTATTAGTCTGTAAATTAGAAGAGCACCAACCCCGCCCCCCTTGTCATTGCTGGGAAAGAGGTTGAGCGAGCCGAGGAATACAAGTACCTCGGCACCATCCTCAACGCTGATCTCACGTGGACCCAGCACATCGACAAGGTCATCAGCAAATGTCACAGCAGACTCTATTTCCTTAGAAAGCTTAGACAGTTTAAGGTCAGTCCGGACATTATGACCATGTACTACAGATCTAGCATTGAGAGTATTCTGACTTTTAACCTGACAGTGTGGCACCATGCGTGCAGTTCGGAAGACAGAGACAGATTAGACAGAGTGGTGAGGCAGGCTGAGAAAGTAATCGGTGCTGACCTACCGAGCCTAGAACACCTGGGCACGGTGAGGACTAGAGGGTGGAACCGGTACGATTTCTCAAACCGGTTTTAACCGGTTTTTCCAATAGAGAACCGCGGTTTAAAACCGGTTAATTGGCTAGAAGTTACATCTGGTTACCCCGGGTAAAGGCGCATAGTAAGCAAGGGAAATAACCTCTGTATTGAATTTTTTTGGGAATTTATGTCGCTAGCTACTTAACTCAGAGGCTATTTCCCTCCTCCACTGTGGGTAGATTTGGGAGTTTGCTTTTCAATTTTGAGTTTGTGAAACCGTTGGTGGAATCTGAAGCTCACGTCAGCGTCAGCGCTGCTGGTACACGGACTAGATCTAGCATGTAGGACTTGTGGGTTAGATCTATTGGGTGCAGGGCCCGCAGGCTTGGCTGGCTTCAGCAGCAGCAAAGGGTGGTGTCGGCGAATGTGTGCATTCAGATTTGAAGTGCCACCGCCAAGTTTAATACTTGCCTTACACTCTTTACAGAAACCGGTATTATGGTCAACATTTCCTGCTTCTGTCTCTCGCAGGAGAAAGAATCTCCAAATGTCAGCTTTCCCACGCGTGTTCGCTACGAATTTCTATGTTTCTGCCATTTTGCTAGTGCTTTACGGGACGAGTGATGTCCCTTAGAAAAACCGCGGTTTTCCGGTTTTTTAAGGCCAAACCGGTTTACCGAACCGTGAGAAAGTCGAACCGATTTTAACCGGAAAACCGGTAAAACCGAACACCCCTTGTGAGGACAATCAACAAAGCCCAAAAGATCGCCAACGACCCAACTCACCCCCTCCACAGCGAGTTCTGCCTCCTACCATCGGGACGGAGGTACCGCGCTGCCAAGTGCAGGACTGAGAGGATGAAGCGGACCTTCGTGCCTTCTGCTATCACTGTACTCAATAGTAAACATGACTGAAAATCACCCCCCCCCTACCATACAACCCCCACCCCCCCCACCCCACACACACACACACTGCGACCATAGCTGCACTCCACTAGCAACCCCCAACCCTAAACGCACTCACTTCCCCAACCACCCCTCCCTTTCTGCACAAAAGCCCTATACCTCCCATCACCACCTAATTCTCCCTCTCACTTTCCGCCCTTCACTACTACGTTACCCCCCTCTCCAACCTTCTTTGCTTGCCGGGCCTCCCAAGTATCGTAACGAAGCGTTGCGTAATCACCCCAGGCCAGCTACGCTTTATCGCCCCCCCCCCCCCCCCCCACCCCACGCCCTTTTACTGCTGACTTAGCAGCCTCGTAGTATTTCGGTCCCCCTCTTAAATATCGGTAGCAGTGTTAGTAATGTACCGCTTTCTGAGTCGGACAATGATGTGTAATATGTGCCGTGTGTATGTGTGTGTGAGAGAGAGAGAGAGAGAGTGAGAGAGAAAGAACGAGAGACAGTCAGTCTAGTGACAAATAATACATATATTATTTATGTTATATGTAATGTTATTTTTCGTGTAAGCGTGAGTGCGCGCGATAAAGTGTGCAAACATGAGCAATGTAGGCCTAAGTTTTAATACAAACAAATTTGACAATTCTAGTCATTCCTGATGAACATTGTGTTAATCTATAATTGATTTAACCACCCTAGTGTCAAAGGCTGTATGCAGGTAGAATGTGTATGTATGATTGCGTTTGTCATTCAGTGTTGCTTTTTCTTTTTTAATTGTGTGCTTTTCTTCTGTATTTAAACATAAGCGACTTACATATAATTATACACATCTGAGCACCCCATGCGCACCAAGATTTCTTCGATGTAAAAGTTGAAGCGAAATAAATTGTCTTATGTCTTGTCTTATGTCTTATGTCTTATTATTTTGTGATCATTTGTTTTAGATATTAGATATTATTATATCAGACATATTTTCCGTCTTCTAATAGCGACTGGCCTTTTACACCACATGTTTGAGTGATGAATGTGTTGCTGTGTATGTATGAGTCTATAACGTGAAAGTGTTTATGTAGGTTACAGATCGCCGCTTTGTGTCTGATTTAGATTAAGGCGCTTATACAATAATGTTATTATTATTACTAACCAGTCCCCACGGACTTTGATGCAAGCCAGAGGCGGATCTTTATAGGATGTCCAGCTGCTGCTGGGTCATGACTGACAGCCTCACAGTTCTGCCATTACACTCAGTCCCACAACCCAATAAATCGTAGAAAAACCGTCATCACATCACATCAAATCATCACATCATCATCATCATCATTCATCATCATCATCATCAATCATCATCATACATCATCATCATCATCATCTCAATCACATTCACCAAAACAAGAAACAATATAACACTTGAACTGACGCTTCCACACCACCAATGATCAATGTAAAACAAAAGCTGATAAAAAAATCATCAAAAAATACCCACCCTAGACATGCTACTACAGCCTTTCCCTCTCTACCACTGAGCTGAGGATCTGGAGACGCCATGATGTGTCACCACAGGCCAAATAATACAAAAGAAAAACACAACTAAAACTGGTCAGCGCAAAACACATACACACGCCCGCTGCCATAACATAGGCGCTGTGAAATAATACACAGTGGATCTTGTCGTAATTGTGGACACGTTATAAAAGTCCTACGCTATCACAAATCTCTCTTGAGTCTCACACACTAATACACGCAGACCCACTCACCAAAATATACGCAAGCAAACCACGCATACATAAAACGCAAAAAAAACAATACACGCTCATAAAATACTAAATTCATAAAAAATAAAACATAAATCACCATACACAAACATATACATTTTTTTCGTAACATTGCTACCTGAAGTAGATAGACGAGCAAGATCGCATAAATGAAGAGAAACCATCTTCAGCTCTGGTCCTGTTCTATGTTCTATACCTCTGTTACTATTTGTACTGAGATACATAGTCAGCAGATAAATGACGAACTCGCACCTAGGGTCAGTCAGAAAGCGTCAGAGAAGACCTTAGGAATAGACGAGGGTAACTCTATTGGATCCCCTTATAACAGATTTTAGTAAACCCCTGACTTGGATGCCCTGTGACCGGAGAGTGCCGGAGACTACGCCTCAACTTGTGTTGTCATGTGTTGTGTTGTCTGCGTTGCCAGTTGAGGTTTTATCACCAGTGGAGGTAAATACTCATGCTTTTCTTTAGTGGCGCATGCCGCATTCTCTGGTGTATGAGTGTGTAAATAGGTAAGCGTGTGTAGAATGTAATATTTTTCACCATTATGTTAGGTCATTGTTCTGGGGTAAATACGTTCATAGGGGGGATTTTATTCTGTTATTTTATGATGGATTTTTCTTCTTATTATTATTTATTTAATAGGGAATGAATTATTGAATACAGTATAATCGTTTTATTTAACGAAGGGAGATAATTATTCTGTACATATAAATTGCCTTCATTATTTTCGCAAGGGAGATAATTTGTCAGTATATTATCAGTATTTTTTAAAAGGAAATTTAATAAGTATTTTAGTAGAGGAATGACTGCATTTAAAATGAAATATAAATTGAATGGAAGTATTTTTCATTGCTATATCATTAAAGGTTTGATTGTGATTAGTATCTAAACAATTGTTGAATTTCATCTTTTATGTATTTTCATAAGGCATGATGTGAATAGTAAACATTTGTGCTGGAGTATCTCAGAGTTGAAGGCAAAAGTAAACAATTTAGAGAGAGTATAGTCAAGATTGTGTACGATGAAAGACATTTAATAATCATGAATCGGAACAAGTATGAACAATGAAACATAGGCATTGATAAAGTTTTTGTGTTACGATTTTATTCATGATGACGTTTGTGCGCGAGAACAGTAAAGACAACACGATGGTGACAGTTTTGGCAAATATAATCGTGTTGGCAAATGTTAGGATATCTGACTGTATTTTCAGTGCACTGATGCTGATGTTGATGCTGATGCTGATGTTGACGTTGACGTTGATGTTGATGCTGATGCTGATGATGCTGATGATGATGACGATTGTTTTGAACATCTGCCGAGACGATCTGAGCGGCTGAGGTTGAACTGATTCTGGTTCCGGTCCGACTTGGGTTGGACGCTGAGAGGTCTGGTCAGCTACGCAGGAGCCACCCAGCCGAGTTACCTTCCCCCTGTACTGAGGACCGTGTACGGGCCGCCTATGCGTTGCTGTGTCTTCAGGGGTGGTAATTCTGTATCTTCTACAGGAAGGTTTACGTCAAGGTGTGTTCCATTCTAGTTTGGAAAAGAGACCTGGAAAAAAGTGCTTAAACAACTTTGAGTAATAGCTTACGAAAGTATAAAAAGAAAGGCCTTAATATGCGCATATTTTCTTCAGAGTTTTGAACAGAGCGAATATAAAAACAAGTTTTCATAAATCAGTTTGTTTATTTTCATTTCACCATTGCATTTGTAAATATCATTTGTTTATTGTTAAATATGTTGTGTATGCTTGTGAGTATGAGTGAAGGAAGTGTGTGCTGTTAGAGGGACGGGTGGGTAGTTAGTACGTTTGGGGAATAAAAGAGTTGTTTCGTTAACTTACCACTGGTGTTTGTGTTCTTATTTAGTGTGTGGGTGGGGTGTGCTCGGGTTGTAAGAACTAACAATGTTCGCGGGATTCTGACTTACGTCAGCGTCTCGTGACATTAATTGGTGGCAGCGGTGGGATTGAATAGGATTAGGGGGAGGTAACTGTTTAGGTAATTAGGTAGTGTAGTGGGATTTGTGTAGTTGTGTGTACCAGTGGTCGTGTGTGTACGTGTTTGTGTACGAGTGTGTTCTAGCGGGCGGTTGGCGGGAGTGGGAGTGTGTTGCACTGAGGGCCACGGCCAGAGAGTGCGGCACGCGTGAACGGAGGGGGGCGTGAGTGGTTGCCTCCTGCCATTTAGGTACCAGGTGGTAGGAACCCTCTGGCTCTTGTCGTTGTCTGTCTAGTTATCATTCGTTGTCTAGTCCTAATCGTTTTCTGTTTTTTAGTTGTGCAGGTATCCTGACGGGAACCGTCGTCACCGCCGGGTCGTCGGGCATTCGTGTCAGGGATGCCGCCAAAGCGGGAGGGACGACCAACTCGGACGGGGCGTGGCGCCACCGCGGGGCCCAGCGCTGAGTCCGCGGGAAGCGAACCGGGGGACGAGTCCCAAGGCGAGGAAGGAGCCATTTTGGCTACCCCATCAGGGAAGAAAACCACAGTGAGTACGCTTACTCATACCCCTGGTGCGACAGGTCTGACTCTTGGTGATAACCCGGAAATTAAGGAGGGGTTAGGAACTAGGGTAAGCCCGCATGAGCACATCAAACAGTTAGGGGAGAGTTTAGGCCTCACGGGTGCGGCATTAGCGCAGTTTGTGATAGCCGAGGTCAGGCGTAAGGGAGAGCAGGAGGTTGCTGAGCGTCTCTTGGAACGTAGGTTAGCTGCAGAACGGGAAGCTCGTCGGGATGAATTAGCAGTGGCCGAACGTAGAATAGCTGCAGAGAGGGAAGCTGCAGAGCGTAAACTGGCCGCAGAACGAGAAGCTCGTCAGGAGGAGTTAGCAGCTGCAGATCGTAGGTTAGCCGCAGAGAGGGAAGCTCGTCAGGAGGAATTAGCAGCCGCCGAGCGAAGGCTGAAGTTTCAGATAGCTGCGTCAGAGAAGAAATCCGAAGCGGATAGGAAAGCGTCAGAGGCGAGTAAGTCCTTTTCATTAAAGATGAAGCCGCTAGACGACAAAGAGGATGTCGAAGCCTACCTACAGATGTACGAAAGGGTAGCCGTGACGCAAGGTTGGCCGAAGGAGGTGTGGGGGGTACGTTTAGCTCCATTGTTACAGGGAGAGGCCCGTGACACCTATCTCAGGTTAACTGTTGAGCAGAGCAAGGATTTCGATGTAGTAAGGGGGGCGTTGCTTAAGAGGTTTAGGCGAGATGCCGAGTACTACCGCCGTCAGTTTCGAGAGGCTAAGAAAGAACCTGCAGAAACTTTCCCTCAGCTGTATGTTAGGCTAAGGACCGCAGTAACGCGCTGGTTCGCTTTAGCTGACAAAAACATCGAAGACGTTGCAGTAGTGTTAGACATGTTTCTGGCCGAGCAACTGTATGGGGTCATGAACCCGGAATTGGAGATGACTGTTAGGGAAAAACGCCCGAAGAATGGGGAGGAAGCAGCAGAGCTGGCACAGCTCCATCTCGATGCTAAGAGGGCTGTTACACGTCCACCTATGGGAGGTCCTTTCAAGTTAAAAAGGGATAAACAACCCAACAGAGGTACAGGAACCAAGGTAGAAACCAGAGGGGAACAGTCTAGTTCGGGGAAGAAGCCGGAAGAACGGCTGTGTTTCAAGTGTCACAAACCAGGACATGTAGCCCGGAATTGTCAGAATAGAGTAGCCGTCAACCAGGTGACAATAGCTCCCGAAACGTCAACCACGATGACAGGGCCGGTAACTGTAGGGGTGAAAACCATAGTACCTTTTGACCCCTGGAGTAAGGGATTAGCCCAAGGGAGAGAAGTCCGCATTATGCGAGATACAGGTGCAGACATGGGCGCGATTGCAGCGAAGTGGGTGCAGCCAGAACAGTTATCAGGGAGGCATGTTGACGTCAATCCCGTAGACCACAGCAAATCGGCTAAGTATCCTACTGCTTGGGTTGAGTTAGATTCGCCGTTTGTAAGGGGGAAAATCGAACTCATAGTGGTTGAGCACATGGGACCAGACGTTATACTTGGTAATTGGGTGACTTTCGCTGACGGACAACGTAGCCCAGTGACCGTAGACGCTAGTGAGTGCGCCATGGCAGCAGCTGTCCAGACTAGAGCGCAGGCAAAGAGAGAAAAGAAGGGGGAGGGTCCCTTGAAGTTGATCAAGCAGGTCGATCTTGATGTGACACCTTCTCAATTGATAGAGTGGCAAACCCAAGACGAGACTTTGGCCAGAGCACGTAAGCTTGCAGATAAAGGTAGGGCCATCACCTCAGGAAAGGGACTGGTAGAGTTCTGTAGAAAGAAGGGTATTCTCTACCGAATGTACGCAAAAGGTGGAAGTCAGATGTCACAGTTGGTAGTACCAAAGCAGCTGAGAGAGACGGTAGTCAGACTAGCGCATGATCCGCCGATGGGAGGACATTTGGGAGGGAAGAAGACCCGAGAGAGGATATGGGGGACCTTTTATTGGCCCGGTTTGTGCAGTCAAGTCAGACGGTACTGCGAGTCATGTGAGCAGTGTCAGAGGGTAGTGCCGAGGGGAAGGGTGCCCCGAGTTCCTATGCAGCACTTACCGTTGGTAGAAGAACCATTCCAAAGAGTAGCAGTGGATATAGTGGGCCCCATCACACCAGCGTCCGACAGGGGAAACCGGTTCATTTTGGTGACAGTGGACTATGCTACTAGGTATCCCGATGCCGTTCCTTTGAAGAGGATAGATGCGGAAAGGGTGGCCGAAGCACTTTGGGAGATCTGGTCCAGAGTAGGTATCCCGAAGGAAGTACTCACAGACCAAGGGTCACAGTTCACTTCTCAGGTTATGAAGGAAGTCAACAGGCTACTCTGTATTCAGGGCCATAGTACAACACCATATCATCCGCAGTCGAATGGACTAGTAGAGAGATTCAATGGTACTTTGGTGGCCATGTTAAAGAAATTAGCGTCAGAAAAACCAAAGGGCTGGGATAGGTATATTCCCGCACTCCTGTTTGCATACAGAGAAGTACCCCAAGAATCAACAGGTTTCTCGCCATTCGAATTGTTGTATGGGAAGACAGTCCGGGGACCGATGTCCGTGCTGCGAGATCTGTGGACTAAGGAGCAGATGGAAGAAAACATACGAGATGCTAGCCAGTATGTTGTAGATCTACGGAATCGCATCGAGGAAACGTGCAGGTTAGCCCGGGACAATCTGAAAGCAGCATCGAAGAAGCAGAAACAACATTTTGACAGAAAGGCTAAGCAGCGTTGTTTCGTAGCAGGCGACAGGGTGTTGCTGTTGCTACCTGTAAAGCACAACAAACTGGAGATGTCGTGGCAGGGACCATTTGAGGTGATAGAACGTGTGGGCCAGTGTGATTATCGCATACGTGTAGGCAGCAAGACTAAGCTCTATCATGCCAATCTGCTTAAGAAATTCCAGGAACGAGTTGCGTTATCCACAGTGGTAGTGAAGGAAAGGGATGAGGATGAAGAGGAAGAGGTTCAGTTGGCAGCCAGACCTAAGAAGTGTTACCTAGGTTTCAAACAGCTAGAGTATCTTGGACACACTGTAGTGAACGGTCAGATCAGTCCTGAGGAAGACAAGATGCAACGCATCAAAGATGCGCCGAGACCGCAGACAAAAAGACAGGTTAGGTCATTTTTGGGGTTGGTGGGCTATTATAGGAAGTTTGTCCCAAACTTTGCAGCCATAGCCGCTCCATTGACGGACTTGACAAAAGGGGGTAAAGCAGGGTCAGTGACGTGGTCCGATGCATGTGAGACAGCTTTCGAAACGCTGAAAGCCAGGTTGTGTTCGGGTCCAGTGTGCTCGTTGCCTGACTTTGATCATCCGTTCGTCCTGCAGACAGATGCGTCAGAGGGAGGAGTAGGGGCGATGTTATGTCAAGACAAGGGTAGTGGTTTGCAACCGATCGCATGCGCCAGTAAGAAACTGTCAAAAGCGGAGCGTAATTACTCTACCATAGAAAAGGAATGCCTAGCCATAGTTTGGGGTGTTCAGAAGTTTAGACAGTATCTTTATGGCAGAACCTTTGTGGTACAAACCGATCACAGACCGCTGCAGTATTTACAGCAGGCGAAAACCACTAGCAGAAGGCTAATGAGATGGGCGCTCCAGTTACAACCGTTCTCCATCCGAATAGAGAACATCCCAGGAAAGGAAAATGTACCAGCCGATTTTCTTAGCAGGAACATTTAGACAGAATGTACATCACTTGAAGGGAGTAAAAGAAAAATAGTCAGGTAGCCAGAAGATAATCAAACCCGGGTGTTTGATCTGGGGGGGAGGTGTGTCACGCACCGGCTACCATACTTTTTTTTTCAACTGTACATAAACTCGTGCTTTTCGTAAGTTAGTTGCTACTGTTCGTTTAGCTGTCAATTCCGAGCAAGAGTGTACGCATAAATGATATAGAGAGAGAGGAAACCAGCTTAGGCCTGGTCGGCTGTTTGCTGAGCTTGTTCACTATTCTAGAAAGTTACAAAGGGTATTGTACTGAAGTGATAGAGGTCAGTCAGTCAGAAAGCGTCAGAGAAGACGGAATCGCACCGAGGGTAGGACTGGGCGTATATCTATGTGTTTGGTATCCTTAGTAAGCAGTAGTGGAAACTCTATTGGATCCCCTGCAAAGCCATTTTCAGTAACCCTGACTTGGATGCCCTGTGACCCGGAGGAGTGCGGCGGAGACTGAAGGACGCCTCAACTTGTGTTGTCATGTGTTGTGTTGTCTGCGTTGCCAGTTGAGGTTTTATCACCAGTGGAGGTAAATACTCATGCTTTTCTTTAGTGGCGTGCCGCATTCTCTGGTGTATGAGTGTGTAAATAGGTAAGCGTGTAGAATGTAATATTTTTCAACATTATGTTAGGTCATTGTTCTGGGGTTAATACGTTCATAGGGGGGATTTTATTCTGTTATTTTATGATGGATTTTTCTTATTATTATTATTTATTTAATAGGGAATGAATTATTGAATACAGTATAATCGTTTTGTTAAACGAAGGGAGATAATTATTCTGTACATATAAATTGCCTTCATTATTTTCGCAAGGGAGATAATTTGTCAGTATATTATCAGTATTTTTTAAAAGGAAATTTAATAAGTATTTTAGTAGAGGAATGACTGCATTTAAAATGAAATATAAATTGAATGGAAGTATTTTTCATTGCTATATCATTAAAGGTTTGATTGTGATTAGTATCTAAACAATTGTTGAATTTCATCTTTTATGTATTTTCATAAGGCATGATGTGAATAGTAAACATTTGTGCTGGAGTATCTCAGAGTTGAAGGCAAAAGTAAACAATTTAGAGAGAGTATAGTCAAGATTGTGTACGATGAAAGACATTTAATAATCATGAATCGGAACAAGTATGAACAATGAAACATAGGCATTGATAAAGTTTTTGTGTTACGATTTTATTCATGATGACGTTTGTGCGCGAGAACAGTAAAGACAACACGATGGTGACAGTTTTGGCAAATATAATCGTGTTGGCAAATGTTAGGATATCTGACTGTATTTTCAGTGCACTGATGCTGATGTTGATGCTGATGCTGATGTTGACGTTGACGTTGATGTTGATGCTGATGCTGATGATGCTGATGATGATGACGATTGTTTTGAACATCTGCCGAGACGATCTGAGCGGCTGAGGTTGAACTGATTCTGGTTCCGGTCCGACTTGGGTTGGACGCTGAGAGGTCTGGTCAGCTACGCAGGAGCCACCCAGCCGAGTTACCTTCCCCCTGTACTGAGGACCGTGTACGGGCCGCCTATGCGTTGCTGTGTCTTCAGGGGTGGTAATTCTGTATCTTCTACAGGAAGGTTTACGTCAAGGTGTGTTCCATTCTAGTTTGGAAAAGAGACCTGGAAAAAAGTGCTTAAACAACTTTGAGTAATAGCTTACGAAAGTATAAAAAGAAAGGCCTTAATATGCGCATATTTTCTTCAGAGTTTTGAACAGAGCGAATATAAAAACAAGTTTTCATAAATCAGTTTGTTTATTTTCATTTCACCATTGCATTTGTAAATATCATTTGTTTATTGTTAAATATGTTGTGTATGCTTGTGAGTATGAGTGAAGGAAGTGTGTGCTGTTAGAGGGACGGGTGGGTAGTTAGTACGTTTGGGGAATAAAAGAGTTGTTTCGTTAACTTACCACTGGTGTTTGTGTTCTTATTTAGTGTGTGGGTGGGGTGTGCTCGGGTTGTAAGAACTAACAATGTTCGCGGGATTCTGACTTACGTCAGCGTCTCGTGACAGTATGGTCAGAGAGAGAGAGAGAGAGAGAGAGAGAGAGAGAGAGAGAGAGAGAGAGAGAGAGAGAGAGAGAGAGAGAGAGAGAGAGAGAGAGAGAGAGAGAGAGAGAGAGAGAGAGAGAGAGAGAGCGTTACCTGCAATAACAGACTGTTTGACGTCAGCACCCTGTGTAGCTGGCCATTGGTGACGTAGGGCAGGAACAGCGTTTTGCGCACTGTCAGATTGGGGGCCAGGTCACTGACCACGTGACTGATGACTTTCTCCGACCGGTCCAGTTGTGTGATGGCTTTCTCCACCCTCTTGGCAACATCGCGGTCAGGAGCAGTGGCGTTTTGATTGACAGCCTGCCACCTGCCCACAGACTTGAGCTCTCCGATCAGCACGCCGTAACGGCGGTGTATTATTATTAAATCTGCCTCGCCATGTGAGAACTTGATTTGCCGCGTGTCCAAGTGTTTTGGCAGTGGGATCTGTAGCTGTGCAAGGCATGCAGCATACGTGGGTTCATTCAAATATTGTCCAAAATTGAGTTGGGAGAGGATGAACATGACCTCCTGCTGATTTGTTCCCAGGGCCTTCAGGTTGGTGACCACATGCTGCTGGCCAAAATCATCAATAAAGTCGCTTTCCTGGACTCGAACAGGGGCGACCTGAGGCGACTCTTGTGTCCATAGAACGTGTGGGGGTGACAGTTTGTGACTGGGACCTGGGACAGATGACACTGCAGCGGGTAAGACAGGTAAGACCGCAGCAGGTAGGACAGGTGGGACAGCATCAAGTAGAGCAGGTGTGACTGCACCGGGTTGGAATGTTGGGACATTTGCAGGTGGGACAACAGCAGGTAGGACAGCAGGATGTGAAACAGCAGCAGATGGGACAGCAGCCGGTGGGACAGCAGCAGGTGGGACAACAGCAGGTGGGACAGGCAGGACAAAGGCAATCTCGCGTGTGCCCGGCACAGTTTGTGTCGCATAAGGCAAACGGTTGAAGTTGAAGGGTGGAACACAAATGGTTTCTGTGGTGGCGTTAGGGTAGAGTTTGGTCACAAAGTCCCGCCACTGGTCCTGTGCAGTGGGGCCTGGATTGTTCGCCGCCATCGCTCCACCTCCTCTGACCTATGATTTTGTGACTTATGTATCTCTGACTTGTGCGTCTCTGACTTGCGTGTCTCTGACTGTTGCCTTTCTGTTTAAAAGTCAAGTCAAGTTTCCACACTTTATTCCAATTTGTGCAAAAGGTTTTGTCTCTTATATGATGTTGGTCTGAAAAAAACACAAAAAGTACTTCTAGGCCCGACTGATGGTGATATATAAAAATACGTTGTGTCACAGATGTACAGGTGAGACTAACCGCAATACAGGTGTGACTAACCGCAATACAGGTGTGACTAACAGCAATACAGGTGGGACTAACGGCAATACAGGTGGGACTAACAGCAACACAGTTGTGACTAACCGCAATACAGGTGTGACTAACAGCAATACAGGTGGCACTAACAGCAACACAGGTGTGACTAACCGCAATACAGGTGTGACTTACAGCAATACAGGTGGGACTAACATCAACGCTGGCAATAACTACCTCAGTCTGTGGCCAAATGACGTACAAGGAGCAGTTTCCTTGACATAAATAGGTGACTGAAGGCCGTGTCGCACGGCGATGTTTTGCAAGGAGACAACAGACATACGTCATTGTGTGCAGTTTTCCAACATGTTAACGCCAGACGATCAAGCAAAGTCACGCCCTGGATCGTGGATTGCCTAGTCTGTGTCCACCGCAGGCCCCCATGTCGGACCCCCGCATGAGGATGCAGAGTTGATGTTTCGCAAAGGAATTACCCTGTGAATGTGTGTGTGGCGGATAACATTGTTTATTACAGATATTTTGAAGCAGAGTGTTGCCTATGATATATCAATAATATGTTACTTAGGTCTTGTTGTGTCCTCGTGAACAGTGGCGTTCGGTGTTCTGCCGAAGTCCGGGAAAATTATACAGTGAGGTGACGACGTCTTATAAATTCACCCAAATTTACAGAAATAAGTACCAGCAAGTATGATATAAACTACAGAAATAAGTAGCGGCCAGTATGATATAAACTTCAAAACTACAGACATAAGTATCGGCCAGTATGATATAAACTTCAAAACTACAGACATAAGTATCGGCCAGTATGATATACACTTCAAAAAAGGAAAGTCTGGTTATATCCTATTGCAAGACATTGATTTGGAGACACCTACCATGTTGCTTGTTTTGGCTCGAGACATAATTTGGTGTTGCGCCCACGGTGGACGTAACTAGACATTCCACGATTCAGGGCGTGAAAGTTGTGTTAACGACCTTTGCACTGCTGTAGCGTGTACACAGGAAGAATTCATTGGCAGATAGAAACAGTTCTTTTTCTTGTTTTGAGTTATGAACAAAGGAGATTAATTTATCATCAAGACTATTAACAGACCGGGTGAGCAAAAGTATAAAATATAGTGTTCATACCTTCTTGACAAACTATCCTGTAGTTTGTGTACCTATGTTTTGCACAAAAGAGAAACCTGTTTGAGTGATGGATGTGTATTTGGTGTGTGTGAGGGTGGATGAGACAGGTGAGCGTGTATGTTGGTATAGATCGCCGCGCTTTGAGCCTGAATGATTTGGGGAAAGGCGCGTATAGCATCCTGTATTATTATTATTATTATTAAAGAGAGAGAGGGGAGGGAGGAGGACAGGAGAGAGAGAGCTAGAAGGGAAAAGAGTGTAAGAAGTTAAAGCTTCACCTTCAGGCTGGTAGATAAGGTCGGGAATAGGAGGCCAGAGATAGATAACGAAAGAAGTTAAAGCTTCACCTTCAGGCTGGTAGATAAGGTCGGGAATAGGAGGCCAGAGATAGATAACGTAAGAAGTTAAAGCTTCAATTTCAGGCTGGTAGATAAGGTCGGGAATAGGAGGCCAGAGATAGATAACGTAAGAAGTTAAAGCTTGACCTTCAGGCTAGTAGACAAGGTCGGGAATAGGAGGCCAGAGATAGATCACGTAAGAAGTTAAAGCTTCACCTTTAGGCTGGAAGATAAGGTCAGGAATAGGAGGCCAGAGATAGATAACATAGGGAGACGAGAGACGCCCAACAGAGGGAACGTACAGGGGGCGGATCTAGGTCAGTGGAGGTGGGGAGGGGGGTTCCAGGGGTTCCGGACCCACTCTCCCCTAACAAACGAAAAAAAAGAAAGAAAATAAAAAAAAATAAAAAGGAAAAGAAATTTAAAAAACAAAATTAAATTACAATAAATAACAAGAACTATTACAAACGTATGTTGCGATGTCTACCACATACATCCAAAGTTTGCGGTCGGATGACAAATTTTATTACTACTGCATGGTTACATCTCTTAGCGTGTCGCCTGTCAGTGAAAATAGCCACATGCAAACGCCCCCCCCCCCTCTCTCTCTCTCTCTCTCTCTCTCTCTCTCTTACTCTCTTTTTCTCTCTCACACACACAACAGGCAGGCTGACAGCTACACGAGGAATGCACACTTACACACACGATCAGTAACAACTATAAACGACAATGAACTTCCACACGTAATAAAATACACGTATCCATTTACCAAAACAAAGACTTCAAATGTGCCCATTTAAAAATAATAATGTTAAAATAAAGTAATACAGTAATACATCAATGTGTATAAATAGATAAGGACTATCTGACATCAACGTATTAACATAATAATAATAATAATAATAATAATAATAATAATAATAATAATAATAATAATAATAATAATAATAATAATAAGAAGAAGAAGAAGAAGAAGAAGAAGAAGAAGAAGAACAACAACAACAACAACAACAACAACAACAACAACAACAACAACAATAAAGGTAAGGTAAAAAAAAAGTAAAGGTAGTCATATAGCCTGTGGTCGTAGGGAAGCGTGATGTTGGAGATCACACTTATCTTGGGCCAGCGTATACCTTTCCACCACTTAAGAGAGTAGGTACTCAATCACAGTTGAAGTCAACTGGGGGCGTTGTTATTTGTCGCTTCACGTTTTGCATTCACCCATCCAAGTGCTAACCGCACTGGACGGTGCTTAGACCAAGATCCAACCACTGCGCGCTATCCCAATAACCCAATAAACAACAACAACAATTACAACAACAATAATAATATAATAATAATAATAATATATATAATAATAATAATATAATAATAATAATAATAATAATAATAATAATAATAATAATAATAATAATAATAATAATTAATAATACATAAGTAATACAGTAATACATCAATGTGTATAATAGATAGTAGTGAATATCTGAATCAACGTAATACTAATAATAATACTAATACTAACTATACTAATACTACTACTATACTAATAATAATAATAATAATAATAATAATAATAATAAATAATAATAATAATAATAATAAAGTAATACAGTAATACATCAATGTGTATAAATGGATAGGGAATATCTGACATCAACGTATTAACATCCCTCCACCAACCCTTCACACATATCCCCCACCCCACCCCTCACACACACACACATCACACCACACCACCAGCAGTTGTAGTTGGTTGTTGGCCTGTAATATTGACAACTATAAAACGTACCTGTTGTTGTCATGGTATTGTGCCATGTGCAAAATATTGTGATTAAAACAGGTATTTAAAAACTAGACAAGGAAATTATAACAAGGACTGCTTTATCGTTAGACGTTCCAGCAGTGTAGCCTTCCATAACGACCCAAAAAAACAGCTTGTCCCCAACAAAGTGGGAGTAGCAAATCCTGTTTTATGAAAAGACATTCCGGCCTTGCTGTTTGCATTGCCTACACTGGTGCAGATGAAAGCATAAACACACTGCATGCTTCAGTGACTTCCTATTGAAATAGACATCCTTACAGGGTTAATAGCAGTGCACGCTACGTTAATGTAGATGTAGAGTATGATCATCGGGACGTTTAAAGTCTGTGTGATGGAATGTATACGTGTACTGACTTACGATCCCATCTATTCTATCCCGTAACTCGAAGGTCGTTGGGGCTTAACAGATGATCGTTTAACCAGCGTACTCTATCTTTCTCTGTCTTCAGCAACCCTCATGGCTTCGCTCGGTGCCAAGCCAATCCATTCTCGAGTGTTGTCCTCCCACCTCTTTTCGGTCTTCCTATTTTTCTGCCTCCTTGGTCTTTGCAAGACATGATGCTTTGGTGACGTGGCCATAACATCGGAGTTTCCGTTTCTTCACCACTGTGGACATGTCATCGTGTTGTCCGATGGCTTGTGTGATGGTCTGTCGGACTTCGTCGTTGGTGATGTTCTGAGTATAGTAAATGCCAAGAAGTCTTCTGTAGCACCCCTTCTCCATGCTTTGTATTCTTCGTTGTAGGTCTGCTGTAAGGGTCCATGTTTCGCAAGACGCCTGATGCACCCATCTACAACCTTTTGGCGCATAGTGTGACACACAGACAGAGCTCAATCCCTATTCTTTGTGTGATGGTCTTTCGGACATCGTCATTGGTGATGTGCTGGGTATAAAAAATACTCAGAAGCCTTCTTTAGCATCCCATCTCCATGCTTTGTATTCTTCATTGTAGGTCTGCTGTGAGGGTCCATGTTTCGCAAGCGTATAGGAAGATGGAGATGACAAGGGAGTGCAGCAGACGTACCTTGATATGTAGACTGATGGTCTTGTCTTTCTAAATTGGCTTCAACCTCGCCAGGGCAGCAGTTGTTTGTGCAATCCTGGAGAGGACTTCCTGTCAGGACCATTGTCTAATAAAATGGCTCCTAAATATTTGAAGCTATGCACTGTTTAGAGCGATTGGCTTTGGACTTTGATGTCCGTGTTGATGCAATTGGTGTTTTTGGTCATCATTTTTGTCTTGTTTACACTTATTTTCATTCCAAGGCTCTGGTGCTAATTTTAAGTCTCTGTACCAGCTGTTCAAGTTTGTATTCATCTCCAGCCAATCCATCAATGTCATCCGCGAAACGGAGGTTGCCAACGACTTTCGAGTTGCGGAATGAGATAAGATAGAATATATTTTTTTAAGTTTAATTAATTATTTAAATAAGTAATAAATTTATTTATTTATTTATTTATTTGTAATTGTTACAACCCAATAGCTGATTAGTCACGGGTACCCTGACCTGGGTAGAAAGCAAACTTGCATGTGGTTACTGAATACAAAACGGTGGATCCCGGACAAGCCCCCAATTTGTCACAGCAGTGAACTACATAGAAAAGATAAAGCTATAGTGAGAAGACACCTTCAGGGAGAAATAGCCCTGCCCATTCTTTCAATAAAACATTTGCCTACTATGGCCTTAGTTTGTACACACGCTGAATGTTTTGTTGTTATAATTATGGTATAAAATGCCCTCATTTGCATCAACATTAACACTGCTTTCAAATTGATTTACTGTCAAATGATTTTAACCTTACAAGATCACAAGTATACTTTATTGTAAGACTTTTTCTATTTCTTTAATTAATATAATTTTTATTCACAATAGTTCTAATAGTCTACTCAAGTGTGAGTGAGATGAAGTAACTGATCTAATTATTGACTATCATAAATAAACTGTTGCGGAATAATTGCCCTACTTCATTGGTCCGTTATTGACTGATTGAAAAAAGATGCAGTATTTAATAACTGACTTAAACAGAGTGACAAACAGACTGATCTTACAAGCTGACTGAACACTAGGTAAGCTCTGTACTTTAAGTTTAACACAAATGCGGGCATGTCCAATGTGTCTGGCACTGCTTGATCTCCATAAAAAGCGTGTGATAAACTCCGATGTTTGCTTAATCTGCTGACAAGTGTACTGTTAACTGTCTTCTTCCAGCTTGTCAATTTACTTGTTGCATTCAAAATTAATTAGCTCTTACTCTAACTATCTAATTAACTTTCAGCTTATTTTCAGGCCTTAATAAAGTATTAACTTTAGTTAACTCACATGGTAACGTTTGACTTACCTGGACACGTCCTAATACTGCCATTAAACCGATTGAGTAAGACACTTAATCCACTCATCAAGCCTCACAGTAACACGTTGTAAACTTTTCGCCTTTGACTCTATATATTTCCTGTGTGGGTTGAACTGACAGTAATGTGATAATATCCAGGGTATTCATTTCTCTCTGCCTCTGGGTAGGCAGGTAACACAGGGATGGGCAAATAACACCATCGTCTGTACTATACCACTCCCCTTCATATTTTTTGTCACTGTACTATCAACAACTTTGGACAGTGCAAGTGTTCATATTGATGTTTTATCACTATGTTGTCAACACTGTGCATAGTGCAAGTGTTCATAATGATGTTTTATCACTATGTTGTCAACATTGTGCATAGTGCAAGTGTTCATAATGATGTTTTATCACTATACTATCAACACTGTGGACAGTGCAAGTTTTTATATTGATGTTTTATCACTGTGCAATCAACACTTTTGACATTGCAAGTGTTCATAAGGATGTGTTGTCACTATACTATCAACACTGTGGACAGTGCAAGTGTTCATAATGATGTTTTGTCACAATACTATCAACACTGTCCACACTGCACAGGTTACACATCAGTTACCTCCCTTACATACACCATTCTCTCACCTCCCCCACCTTCACTCTAACCCCATTCCTCACCCCGCCCCTTGTCACGTGACAGCTGGACTCCAACACTGACAAGCGCTGGACCCTAACAGGTGCAGAGTACCCTCGCGTGTTCTCTCTCTTTCACACACACACACACACACACACACACACACACACACACACACACACACACACACACAAGCACTAACTGAATATCAAATTTCAAAGAAATCCGTCTGTTAGTTTTAGAGAAAAGTGCGCAACATTAATAGCTAAATGAAAAGACTAATAGTACATCAACACCATAACGTCATTCAATATACCTAAGTTTTTTTAATAAGGCTCAACCCATCTGTACACTCTCACTACATAGACAGTTTAAAGGAAATGTAAACAAATATTTAAAATGTGACGTCATCATGATTACATCACTCAATTTGCATACTTTTGGTTTCACGTTGGAGGCATACGTAAAGTGTTAATATATATCACATTGGATCGAAATCCCGCTACAAAGTTTTTCTTTTAAAAAAAACCGTTACGATGATCACTTCACTCAATTTGAATAAGTTTGGTTGTACTTTGGAAGCACAGGTACACTGACAGTACATAACAAACTTGAACCAAATCCCTTCTGTACTTTGGGGGAAAATAGGATTAGACAAAACAAAGTAAGATATCAGCATGATGACGTCACCCAATATGCATACTTTTTTTTCCCGTCTGGTAGGGTTGCTGAGGACAGAGAAATATGGAGTATGCTGGTTGGACGATCATCTGTGGTGCCCCTACGACCTCCGGGTTACGGGACAGGATAGGATAGGATAGGATAGGATAGGATAGGGTTGCCTATTTCCTAACTAAATACGAAGTTTCAAAGAAATGCTTCCATTAGTTTCAATGGCACCTCCGACACCAATTTCACCTCCGACGCCAATGTCACATCCGATGCCAATGTCACCTCCGACGCCAATGTCAACTCTGACGTCAGACGGACGGACGAAAGCTGGACGGACAAATGCCCAACGCCCAAAACTTTATTTTCCGAGATTTACAGCTCCAGAACTAAAGTACCCAATGCTAATTCCGGCTTCAAAACAAAACAAAACACGGCAACGATCACTCCAACGTCAAAGCTGACAATGGATGGTGGCTTCTGACGCTGCTTTCACTATAGCACTGCACCCATGTACAATATTAGTCATTTATAGCCATGGAGCTACCAAGCCTGGCCAGCTCTCGCTGTACATTTGCTCCTCTCTGAGTTATTATCTTGTGACAGATCTGTCTTTAGCTCCAATCCCACACTGCACACTTACCATACAACTTACAACTACATTCACACCATGCATGTATTATGAAACACAATACACATTACTAACATTATTATATAGTGTCCAACACCAAAAAGAAGAAGAAGAAGAAGAAGAAGAAGAAGAAGAAGAAGAAGAAAAACAACAACAACAACAACAACAAGAACTTGATAATAATAACGGAAAGATGGCTGACGGTTCAGGAAATGTCCAAGAGAGAATTGTACAAATATATTTCTGAACAGGAAACAACGGCAGCAGCAACATCATCATCATCATCATCCTCATCATCATCATCATCAACGAGTTATTGTGTGTATGGGGAAGGGAAGGTATGAAGAGGGAAGGTTGTGGGGAGAACAATACAACAAAGTTTGACTCGAAGAAATTAAAATAAGGGAAGTCAACACGATCTCGTGATGATATCTTTCCGCTTTTACTCGAAAAAAAGTAAACACAGTTAAGTGTACCAGACTGAAGTGTTTTCAGTTTAGTTTAATGTTCGTCTTTCTCCCTGCTCTTTTTGTTCACTATGTTCTTCCTATGCCTGTGACGCGTCTGCCTTTGATTATCTATGTTATCTTTGTTATCTATGCTATCTATGCTATCTATACAGATAACCAAAGGGAGACGCGTCACAAGTATAGGCGCTGGCGTGTCTAGATACAAGGTCATAGTCTGCTGAATGATATCACAGGGACAATAACCATGTACAATGGATCCGCGATAGCCACAAAGAAGTGGATCGTCGATCGCGCAGCGGTAGATAACGCACAGCCATTTGTATTACGGACTGTACGCTACTTCTTTTACCGCTATGCTATCGATGGTGTGTTGGTTGTTATATTAACGTCTTCTTCATCCCAAAAAGATAAGACGTATGCACGCAGTCACACACATTCCGCACCACATACAGCCTAGCCTACATCAAATCAAATTTATTGTATTTTATGCCGGATCGCGGATCCAATCGCTTTTGGTTAACCGCCTTCTGTGATGAGATATTCCGTACCCTCGCCTCCTCCTCATTCTGCCTCCGCACCCCCACCTCCCATCTCGCCTCACCTTCACACTTCATCACTCTCTATTCCCTCTCCCTCACTTCTCTTCCCTCTTCGGCCCTTATAGGCAGACAGTGAAACACAGAAAGCACTGTCTACCAAGGCTGGCATCACCTCGTCTCCCATAGTGCGCAACTGCTCAACTAACACAAGAAAACAAAACGAAACTCCAAAATCCACAACATATGCAATATGAATCCATGCAATATTTAAGAATGCTGACAAATGTTGAAAGAGAGCGATACAAAAAGGCACTCAGCACTTTTGTAAAGAATTTTCGGTTGGTCGAGTGTGTAAAGGATGAATCTATTGAAACAGCCACAAGCAGACGACATTTCCCGATGGAGAAGAAATAAATTTTGAAGTACGCTTTATTTTATTTTAATAATGACGGAACGCACAGGTTTGGGTAAGAATGACGGATTTGTACAGGCGTAGTGTTTAGCTACTATTCAGGCCTGAAAATGGCGACAACTTTAGTCCGCCATGGCTATGAAAAAAAAAAATAGGCGACTAAAAAAAAAAACTTTAGTCGCCCAAATGGCGACTAAACAGTGAAACACAGAAAGCTGTCTACCAAGGCTGCATCACCTAAATGTCTACAGTACGTGCTCAACTAACACAAGAAAAAAAAAAACCCAGACCTCCAAAATCCACAACATTATGAATACGCAATACAATGTCAAAGGAATGCTGAATACAAAAAAGAGGGCGAAAAACAAACTACAGCCCTTTTGTAAAGATGAATGATGCGTGGTAAGGTAGATCTATTGAAACAGTCAGACAAGCAGACGACATCTTACGATGGGGAAGAAATAAAATTTGAAGTACTTTTTTTTTTTAAATAATGACGGCACGCACAGTTTTGGGTAAGAACGGCAGTATTTGTACAGGCGTAGTGTTTAGCTAGCTAGTTTAAAGCCATTTGCTTTTGTGCTTTTTCAGTTTAATGTTGGTCATTCTCCCTGCTCTCTGTGGTCAATATGTTCTTCAAGGATACTTGTACAGGCGTAGTATTTAGCTAGCTAGCTTACAACCATTGGCTTTTGTGCTTTTTCAGTTTAGTTTAATGTTGGTCTTTCTCCATGATCTCTGTGGTCAATATGTTCTTCAAGGATATATAGCAGTAATAGCATGCAATCCTTATTTCTTGTAGCATTCTCTCTATGTCTGTATCTGTCTGTCTTTCTGTCTGTTTGTCTCTCTGTATCTGTGTCTGTCTGTCTCTCTTTCCATCTGTGTGCTGGGGGGAGGGGGGGAAGGAAGGGGAAATATACGGGGAATAAACTAATTGTACCTATTATAAAACTGTTTACAAGAAGCCTTTAGTTTTCATTTCACACAAAGGGCTTAAGAAAGGGCCGGGGAGCGTAGGTGTGGGGGGTGGGGAGAGAGAGAGAGGGAGTGGGTGAAAGATCAAAGTCAAGTGATGAATGTGATATTAGACTTTCTACATCGTTAGCATTCAAAATATAAACCTAAACGGAGAGGGAGAAAGAGAGAGACAGAGACACACAGACGGACAGAGAGGCAGAAAGACACAGACAGACACAGACGTTATTTCCAGTGAGGAATAAGATCAACAAAAATAATAATATTAATAAAATAATAACAACTACAATAATAATAATAATAATAATAATAATAATAATAATAATAATAATAATAATAATAATAATAATAATAATAATAATAATAATAATAATAATAATAATAATAATATGTCTGTTAACGGTAACATAAGGCAAAACAGGATTAGGGTAGACAATCCGGAGTTTCCTCCCCCCCCCCTCCCCGCATGCATTCTAGATATAGATTCGGATTCTCAAACTCGACAACTTTGTTTGGAAAGTACCCCTCTGAAAATAGAACGCATTTAGCTGTGATCGCGCTCGGAAATGTAAGAGAGAGAGAGAGAGAGAGAGAGAGAGAGAGAGAGAGAGAGAGAGAGCGAAAGAGAGGGGGTGGGTGGGTAGGGGGAAGAGATTAAGATTGCAATACTCCAATACAATACATTATGTTATTGCCACAAGGATGTTGGCATTAAACTTACAAACAGTATTCCCTTCAGTCACTCACACACGCAGTTTAATCATACAATCGCACATAACATTTAAAATTTTTAAAAAGTAAATAACTAACTTCGTAACAAGGGAACTAATTATACTTACCATAAAACTGTGAACAAGAACCATCCTTCATTTCACCACAAGTAACAAGGGAACTAATTATACTTACTATAAAACTGTGAACAAGAACCATATAGCCTTCATTTCACCACAAGTAACAAGGGAACTAATTATACTTACTATAAAACTGTGAACAAGAACATATAGCCTTCATTTCACCACAAGTAACAAGGGAACTAATTATACTTACTATAAAACTGTGAACAAGAACATATAGCCTTCATTTCACCACAAGTAACAAGGGAACTAATTATACTTACTATAAAACTGTGAACAAGAACATATAGCCTTCATGTCACCACAAGTAACAAGGGAACTAATTATACTTACTATAAAACTGTGAACAAGAACCATATAGCCTTCATGTCACCACAAGTAACAAGGGAACTAATTATACTTACTATAAAACTGTGAACATGAACCATATAGCCTTCATGTCACCACAAGTAACAAGGGAACTAATTATACTTACTATAAAACTGTGAACAAGAACCATATAGCCTTCATGTCACCACAAGTAACAAGGGAACTAATTATACTTACTATAAAACTGTGAACAAGAACCATATAGCCTTCATGTCACCACAAGTAACAAGGGAGCTAATTATACTTACTATAAAACTGTGAACAAGAACCATATGTGTTGCCGCATGACAAAACCCGGCTAAAGACGCCAGGATTGATTCGCTGCTACAGCCATAAAACACTAAAAATAGGCTACCCCATCAATTTTAAGATTGTTGCCTCTTTGTCTTTATTTAAGACTTTTCTTTAATATCCCAAACGGATTTTGTTCAAAAATTACTAAAACATTGTTTATTTTGTTGATTTTGATAAGGGTGTTGATCACACCTTGCTAAAACAATGGCACTAATTGACCTCCGATACCCCAACTTTTCTTGTCCGACTATGAAGGGAAATCCCCAATGTGGATTAATATATAACGTCTGGAGAGTGAAAAGTCCCTATTGGTACTACGTTTTGGTACATAAAAGTGTGTGGCGTATGAATTTTTCATGAAATTCCTTGTTCCGAAGCTTGCTTGTGACACAAGTTGTGTTCGAATGTGTCTCTAGCCGGGTCGTGAAAAACTGAAGTGTTTCCTATAGATTTTCGACGATTTTTAGTTCAAAGTGAATTTTTTTTTAATGTAGATAAACTCATCATACATCTATTTCAAGTGTTTTCTTGCAATATTTATGTTGCATTTGTTAGAAACAATTTGTCAAAAGTAAGTGACCGATTCTTTTTGGAAACCGGAAGTGATGGCTTCGTCTCCAGCGTCAGTAGATGTGTCGTCTGCTAGAGTAGCTAGGGCCTTGAATCGACCCGGTTTTGTTTCTGAAGAGCTCCAAGACCTGCTTTCAGACTATTTTTATGATAGTGCCAGTGGGAACTGTGATGAGGATTATGATTCTGACGAGCAGAAGCTTGATCCCGTTATTAAACGATACTGTTTGTTTTCATTCAATGATTCATGTTTCGTAGGCCTCTTCGCTATTGGCGTGTCTTTAATAATCCGTCATTCTACTTGCATAGATTTAGGTAAAGGTTGAAAAGGCGATATCAGTGAAAGAATTACAGTAGGAGTGTGGAAAATATTTCAGTAGTATATTTTGTTGGGTGGAGGTGGGGTGGGGTGGTTGAAAAGGTAAGTTACAAGTAGTCTGGCCTGCATTCAATATTACTAGCATGACAAGTTGACTGTTCTCAGTATTTATTATTGTTGGTTTGTCTGTTTTAGGAAATGAACATGAGGACTATTTACCAAATTACTAGTAATTAGTATTTGCTTTGATATTTGTGTTTATTTAAACTTTATAGAGCAAAATGACATGTTATTTTGATTTACACTTGTGACACGACAGATTTATTCGACGTGCGGAAGGGAGTGGAGAATCGGGGAATTATTAAAGCTTGATTATTAGGACTGAAAACTACCTAATGAAACTTTTGTTTTAGGTTTGTAATCTTTGTTTGACTATTTGAACTGAGCTGATGTAGCTGCTTGCAATTAAACAAAAGATTACTTGACGGACTAGGGATTTAAGAGAGGGGGGGAGGGGGCATTATGATAGGGTTTATTTTAGAAAAATGATTGATTCAGGCCATGTTCTTGATATATTATTAGGTGTTTGAGTTATTATAGACTTGCTAAACACTTGTTTTATTTCTAATATGTTTAAAAACACTATGCATTATGGATGGGTACAGAATAAAATTGTGCGTACTGTTTTAATTTGTTTATGTTCAGTATTGTGTGAATGGTGTATAATGTGAATTTTCTCATCTTATCTCAACTCACTGCCATATTGCTGCCATCTTCCTGATTGTTTTGATACCAAATACATGCATGGGAAAATTCTGGTTGTGAAGTAATGATCCTTTTACAATTCAAAACTTTGAAGGCAATTTCTGGAAATTAGCCCCCGAAAAAATAAAATATTAAAACAAAACATAAAACATCAACCAATAAAGATAAAACAATTCTGCATTTTGAAGATTATAGTACTTTGTTAATAAATAAATAAGTAATTTTTCATATTTTCACACTTTAGCCTGGTTTTCTCATGCTGCAACACATATAGCCTTCATGTCACCACAAGTAACAAGGGAGATAATTATACTTACTATAAAACTGTGAACAAGAACTATATAACCTTCATTTCACCAGAAGGGCTTAAGGCAGGGGCGGGGTGTTTGAAAGATTAATGTCAATTGATGAATGGGATGTATGACTTTCCAAATCCTTACCATAAAACATATAAACCTGAATGGAGAGAGAGAGAGAGAGAGAGAGAGAGAGAGAGAGAGAGAGAGAGAGAGAGAGAGTTGTTGCCTATCCTGTAAATCATTGTTTGTAATTATATGTTGTTTTTTTCCTTGAATAAAATATTTGTTTCAACCAGAGAGAGAGAGAGAGAAAAAGAGAGAGAGAGAGGTTAAGATAAGACAAAATAAGATATTTTTTTTTTATTTAACCAAAGTAAGCAGTGGTCTGCTTTTTTAACATATGGCTTCATCCTTAAAGAGGGACTAGTCTATAAAAATACAAAACAACATTGAACAATAATGTTTACAGATCGCTTGAGTAAGAACACATGTTTGGACATGGCATGCACTGCAAGGAAATGGGGCCGGTGTGGTTACACATCAATTTTATATTTGTATTTAACATTTAAAGCATTGTAAAGATCAATTAGGTTGTAATTAACAAAGCTGAACGTTGTGGCCAAGTGGCCTAAGGCGAGACTAACTTGCCTTGTCCACAGGCCAGAAACCAATGGCGCCTGACAGGTGTGGGGTCGATCCAGCATCTGGGCGTTATTTTTCTCCGAATATTATTTGCTTTCGACTCGGGCGACGTCTCGTGGGTTTTCTCCGGTACTCAGGTTTGCTCCCCCAGCAACATTTCAAAAACACAACTAATATTAGGTTGGTTGAGTTTGGGCGCGCCACAGGCTGCGACTACGCCTTCCCCGGGGGAGGCGTCCCAGAATTTCCCAATAAAGAGGGACAATAAGGCGTTAAAAAAGCTTAGAGGAAATTATACACATTAACTAATGCATAAATGTTAGATTCGCCTGTTTCTACCTCTCAGAGCTGTGTTGTTTAACATTTAGATTATTTATTACGATATATAAACAATTATTTCTTATTTCCCCCTCAGTGATCAAATGATAGGACCTACTCATATCATACCCAGCATCAACATAACTTCATGTAGGCCTACTCTCTCGTTTTGAATTCTCAAGTATTGATTATAAACATTGTTTTGTGTCATGCTATCATTGCTATCATAATCGTGATTAAAGAAGCTAATTGTAAATAGGTTTAAGAATGTACCAAAAATGCTGGTGGCAGCGACGGTGAAGGAGTGATGTCCTTGCCGTGACCATATCTTGGCGAAGGTGGTCGAGATGCTGGCGATGATGACCGTGATGATGATAATAATAATTATTGCTTTATTGTTGTTTTGCCTTTATCTTTATATTTGCTTCAGTAGTATTGTTCAGTAGTATTGTTATTTTATTACTACTTCTACATGATCTATCTTTTTGCTCTGCATACTAGCATTTTCTAGCATCCAAACGCATACATAATTACCGGTTGTATTACCACATTATAAGATCATTGTGCTATACCTTGCTCATACATATACATTGTATATGTATGTATGTATGTGTGTATATGTGTATGTATGTATATATGTATGCATATGTGTATAGATATGTATAAGCATAATTTTTTTTATTTTGCTGCTGTTGTTGAAAATATTTATATGTTTATTTAGCGGAATGTAAATCGCACTTAACATTAGTTGCATCAATGTATATTGGAATTATGCAGTATTGTTAGTACTAGACATACTAACTGCTAGCGCCGTAAGGTTTACTGGTGACTGTTGTTGCAACATACGGTCTTCCCTCGGCCTCCCTCCCTCCCTCTACACACTCCACTCTTCTGATCATGTAACATTATACAGATTTCATTACACATATGAATTTGTAACTCTTACATAAACCAAATGTCAAATTTCTTCGATGAAGAAATTCCGAAACATTAAATATTCACACACAACTGAAGCACGACGTATACCTTACGCACTGCAGATCACCACTAATACTACCACATTACATAAATCATAAAGGCACTGACACACTCCAGTACAACAAACGCTCGGGATATCTACGCATACACACACAAACACATGCCTATCTTATTTTGTGTCGCAAATGGCTTTGTTGAGATCCCCTGACGGCAATGCTGCCGTGTCCCTCAGACAAGCGTTGAAAAACGCACATGTTCGTCATTAGTTGCATGTATTATCTTTTTCTTCAACTTAAGTTCATTTACCAATTCTTTCTGTCTTTTTTAAACCTTTTGAGAGAGCTTTTGAGAGAGAGCAAAATCAACCGTATCATGCCTACCTTCACATTCTACATTCTAATCAGTGCAATAACCTAAAATAATGAATATCGAAATAAATCATTACAGATGTGTGGTAGGCCTTTTCTGCAATGTTGCTAGGACACTGGGACGCTTGTTGTCATTCCTAACCCTGTATTCTATACTCCCGTTCTTTATTATTCTACAGCTAGGAAATAATGGACTCTGTGTATCACTTCTACTGTTTACCTTGACACATTCCTGTATTAAAGAAAGAAACAACACTGTCTTTCAAGATAATTTTCCTGACAATTTTTTTATCTTTTTATGTCTCAGTTCCTATTCCTTCTACAAATTCCACTTATTACTCAAATCAGGTGACATTGAAACTAACCCGGGCCCAAACACTAACGATTGTGGCAACATCTCCATAGCTCACGTAAACGCATGCAGTCTTCGAAACAAAATTCCTCTCTTTGAAGCAGAATGCAACAAGTTTGATATTATTGCAGTATCAGAAACATGGCTTTCTAACCAACACGACAACAACTCGTTACTTCTCTCGAACTTTCATCCTCCTGTTAGATTAGACAGACCAGGAAGCGCCTATGGTGGCGTAGCTGTCTATGTTAGAAACAATCTTTACTGCAAACCTAGACTTGACCTAGCCATCCCTGACCTAGAAGCCGTGTGGATTGAAACAAAACTAAACAATCATGAAGCCCTGTTAGTTGGTTCCTTCTATCGCCCACCGAGCGCTAACATACAATACTGGAATTTAATTAGTGAGAGCATAAATAAAGCAAACGACGATATGAAGAAATATATTGTATTAGGCGACTTTAATACAGATTGGCTTAACAACCCATCACACCACTACCTTGATATTATAAATCTCTTCCAGCTCCATCAGTTAGTCCAATCACCCACACGTATTACCGCCACCACCAGCTCTTGTCTTGATCATATCTTAACACAAAGTCCTAGTCTAATCAAAGCCGTCGATGTTTCTCCTCCTTTCTGTAGTGATCATAGTGTTCCTTACGTTACTCTTAACCAAAATCTATCAAAAACATCAGATTTAAGCGCACTCTTTACAACTATGATAAAATAGACACAGACAAATTCCATGCACTACTGAATCAGGAAGATTGGAACAAAATATTTTCAGATTTTACTGTGGACGAAAGTTGCGAAATATTTACTAAAACATTCTTTGAAATAGCCAAACTTTGCATGCCTGTAAAAACTGTCACAATACGCCCACACGACGCGCCATGGTTCAATAATGATATTAAAAATCTCTTGAAGGAACGTAATAAGCTCCATAAGAAATCAAAACGCACAAACAATCCCGATGACTGGTCTAACTTTAGAATCGCAAGAAATAACGTAATCGATAAAATTAGAACACGGAAAACCGAATATCATAACCAGCTAAATGAGGACGTTTCTAATCCAGACAAATTTGGTACTAAACAATGGTGGCAACTAGTAAACTTGTTTATGCAGAAGAAAGGCCTACACTCAGATGATATTCCTCCTATACTGCATAATGGCATCTTGTACGACAAAAACAACCAAAAAGCTGATATCCTAAACGAATATTTTGCTGAACAGTCTACCATTACAGACCCCGACGACCCGCTTCCTCCGCTTTTTCAAAATGAGCAAGAACTGACAGATTTATATATAACACCACAGGATGTATCTAACACTATATTAAATCTAAAGAAAAATAAAGCTACTGGCCCTGATATGATTCACAACAAACTCCTAATATCTGCTGTTCATATTCTTTCGAAACCATTATCCTCTTTTTTCAATAGATGCCTAATAGAAAATACCTTCCCTACTAACTGGAAACTAGCACATGTGACCCCGCTTTACAAGAAAGGAGACCGCGATTCGTGTGCCAATTACCGTCCGATTTCGCTGCTCAGCTGCGTCGGAAAAGTTCTCGAACGATGCATTCACAAGTATATTTACGATTTTCTTAAGTCCAACAACCTTATTTCAGCAGCACAATCTGGCTTCCAAACCGGTGACTCCACAATAAACCAACTGCTTAGTATTTACAACAATATGTGCACAAACTTTGACCAGGGCACAACGACGCAATCGGTTTTCTTTGACATATCCAAGGCCTTTGATCGCGTCTGGCATAAAGGCCTAATTCACAAATTGAACGCTATAGGGATCCGAGGAAACCTCCTTACATTCCTTGAAAACTACCTCAGTAACAGACACCAAGTGGTTGTCCTTAAAAATGAAAAGTCGCAGCCCAGACTTGTTACAGCTGGGGTTCCTCAAGGGTCGGTATTAGGACCATTGCTTTTTCTAATTTACATAAATGACATAGTTGAAAATATTACATCTATTATGAAGCTGTTTGCAGACGACACAAGCATGTCGCACAGCGATACAAATCCGAACAGACGAGCCGAGATTTTACAGTCGGATTTAAGAAAAATTGAGAATTGGTCGCTTACTTGGAAAGTTAAATTTAACCAAACAAAAACCGAACTTCTCACAATCCGACGTGACAAAAACATAATACCCCCTTTATTCTTTGATAACACGTTATTATCAGAATCAGCGCATCACAAACATTTAGGTGTAATGTTACAAAACAACTGTAAATGGGACGAACATATTGCAAACATAGGAAGTAAGGTAAAACTATTACTGAATTGTCTAAAATCATTTAAGTATTCCCTAAATAGAAAATCACTTGAAATTCTGTACAAATCATTTATCCCGCCCATTTTTGACTATGCCGACATCTTATATGATAATTGTACACAAGCCCAAGCAAACGTTTTAGAAAATCTGCATCTTGAAGGGTTACGGACAATAACTGGTTTAGTGAGGGGCACTAGCCACGAAACTCTCTATATGGAATCTGGGTTTTATTCTTTAAAAGCTCGTCGAGAAAGACACAAACTAATAATGTACCACAAAATAGTAAATAATTATGTACCTCAATACTTGCATAATCTTCTTCCACCTCTTGTTGCCAGTACAAATCCGTACCACCGACGTAGACTGCTTGAAAGGAATATCCCTCGTCATAAAACTGAAATGTTCCACACCTCCTTCTTTCCATCAACCACTGTGCTGTGGAATTCTCTACCAGACAGCATACAGCAAACCACATCAATAGGAGCATTTAAACGTTATCTTCACAAAGACGACCCTTGCAATCCTCCGCATTTTTACATTGGAAAAAGGCAAGACCAAATAATACACTGTCGACTCAGAAGGAATACGAGTGATCTCAATCACGATCTGTTCACTCGGCATTTAACTAACAACCCCTCATGCTCATGTGGCTTTCAAAATGAAACTGTCGAACATTTTCTCTTTCACTGTCCCCTCTATACTAACATCAGAATAACTACTATCGCTACCCTCAAGCAAGAACAAGTATCGTTAAATAACTTACTGCACGGAAACCAAACCTTTTCTCTATCTGACAATCAACTTCTTTTCAGTACCACTCAAGAGTTTATCAAACAGTCAAAGCGTTTTCGTTAAGTGAAATTTTCCGCTTCACCGCACAAACGTCCCGGTGTTCAGCTCAAAGCATCTCTCTCTCTCTCTCTCTCTCTCTCTCTCTCTCTCTCTCTCTCTCTCTCTCTCTCTCTCTCTCTCTCACTCTCTCTCTCACACACACACACACACACACACACACACACACACACAAACACACGTCTCCTTTTTCAATGATTGGTTTAAAAGTGTCAATTTCTTAGTAATATACGCATTTAATTTCTAGCTAATTATTTGATTCATTGTTTTTATTTGTTTTCTTTTAGTTATTTATTTATTTATATATGTGTGTGCGTGTGTGTCCCGTCCGTGTAATTATTTACTAAACCTTATTATCTTTAATTAATTTATTATATTATTATCTCTTTAAATTGTTGTATTCTTCTTTATTTATATGCAACTATCAGTTGCCTGTCAATTAATTATTATGTAGAATTTTGTCATACAGGGTGGGCTTATATAAGCTTGCTTGTTGCCTATCCTGTAAATCATTGTTTGAAATTATATGTTTTTTCCTTGAATAAAACTATTTGTTTAAACCAACTAATGCATATGCATTATTTTCGCAAATCATTTAAACAAAACAATATCCTATCCTATCCCGTAACTCGGTGGTCGTAGGTCAAGGGATTGGCCTTGGGCTTTGATGTCCTTGTTGATGCCATTGCATGTTGTTGGTCATTATTTTGGTCTTCCATGCACTTATTTCCATTCCATAGGCTCTGGAGGTGGTGTCAAGCCTCTGTACCAGCTGTTCAAGTTCTTGTTCCTCTCCAGCCAATCCATCAATGTCATCCGCAAAACGAAGGTTGGAGATTGCTCTACCCCCTATGCTGACTTTGCCTTCGTGATCTGCAAGGGCATCTGACATGATGCACTCTAGGAATATGCTGAAGAGTGTTAGAGAGAGTAGGCATCCTTGACGCACACCGATTGTACGACTTAGAGAAGTGTGTTAACCCAGGTATTTTATGCAAATTAATTTTACCAGAAAAGTAGTCATATGTATTTGGGGTCTTGTATAGATCACCTAGCTGTACTGATGAAGAAAACGGGAGGTTAATGTCTTGATCAATAAGCTGTTTGAGGAGCATGGGAGGGAGCGAGTCATTATGACTGGTGATTTTAATTATCCTGAGATTGACTGGGACCTCGAGATTTCCATTAAGGGTTCTGAGCATCCAGCCAGTGGTTTTCTTGAGACGGTACAACAGCAGTTTTTGACTCAGCACGTGAACGAACCAAGTTATTATAGAGCTTTGCAAAAAGCAAATGTTCTTGATGTGATTTTAACCAACGGTGAACTTGTGTCGTCAGTCGACCTTCTCCTGCCCTTAGGTAAGAGCCATCACTTGGTAATAGAATTTTCTCTTCTTACCGGTGGGAACGCCAGTGCAGGACCAGTTTGCGAAGGGTGATTATGAGGGTATGAAGTGGTTTGCACAAAAGCATGAATGGAAGAGAGAATTGCATGAAGGTTTGAATGTGAACGAATGTTGGGATAAAATAAAGTGGATGCTGAAAGAGGCTAAAGAAAGGTTCATACCAGTGAGGTTTAAACTAGATGGTGGAGGGGGTAGAAAGATTAATATTCCACCAGATATGCATGACAAGATTAAGAAAGCCAACAAAATATCAGCCCTGCTTGTAAGAATTATAAGTAATAAATCCAAGGACATAATGGTCCCCCTCTTTATGGCTCTTATACGTCCCATCTTGGAGTACGCTAACCCCGTCTGGTGCCCATACTTAAGGACTTATGTTGGCTTGATCGAGGGTGTTCAGCGCAGATTCACCAGGAAGATAATTATGTACGTGGAATCTCCTACGAGGAGAGACTGAAGTCACTGAGGTTGCCCAGTTTAGAGTATATGAAAGAGCAGGGTGATTTAATCGAAAGTTTTAAAATCGTGCAACATTTTTTAGGATCCTTTAACCACTTGTTATCTTTTAAATATTAATGACGTTGGTTTAACACGAGATCACAAATTTAAACTTACTAAAACTTTTAATAATACTCGCAAATTTAATAAGTATTTTACTTATAGAATTGTATCCCCTTGGAATAACCTGGATGACGAGGATGTGGATGCTAAATTATTCAATGTGTTCAAGAATAGTCTGGACAAGTTATTTAAGGATAGCATCTACTCCACCAAATTGGAATCTAAAAAAATATAGATTTCATGGTAGGCACTGAGGCCAGGGGTTTGGGTCTTGTGACCCTCATCAAGATCGATTATGAGGGCCAAAGGCTATTTAGCCTACATGCTGAACTATGCTATGCTGTTATGTGGGGCTCCTTTTTGCTTGTTTAACATAAGATAACATAATTGTTGCTTTAGGTCCAGCGGACTCTTCCGAGCCAAATCAGGACCGGACAACCCCCAATCCGCATAAAAGATCTGCTGAAACAACCCTAGTGGGTTCGTGGGGCCGGGTAGCTCAGTTGGTAAGAGCGTCTTGCTAGTAACCGAAAGGTCGCTGGTTCGAATCCCGGATTGGTCAACGTGTGATCATATTATTTTCCCCTTTACCAACAACTGGCCCGCTGGTGTCAGTATAAATCGGTCCAGTAGTCACCTATATGCGAAAGTGTCGTGTGACTATAATCTACAAACAAACACCCTAGTGGGAAAACTGAATGCCATCCACCAGCCAGTCACTTTACAATAAAGACATCCCACGCAGGGGACGCTGAGGCGAGGGGCCGGGTAGCTCAGTTGGTAAGAGCGTCTTGCTAGTAACCGAAAGGTCGCTGGTTCGAATCCCGGATTGGTCAACGTGTGATCATATTATTTTCCCCTTTACCAACAACTGGCCCGCTGTTGTCAGTATAAATCGGTCCAGTAGTCACCTATATGCGAAAGTGTCGTGTGACTATAATCTACATACAAACAAACGCTGAGGCTGCACTCTAATTTATCGAACCCCCGTATAGAATACAAACATCATTATAAATAATCAACAAAACATATACATATAAAATGCCTACATTGCTAAATAATAACATCATAGGAAGCCCTAGTGACCACCTGGCAGAAAGTGTCCAATATTCCCAAGCTGATCCAACAGACCTCATACACAAACAAGGAGTCTTGTCCTGGAAGAGTTTTCAAGAAAAAAGGTAGGTGACTGGTCTGGCAAAGAAGAAGATAGTATAGCAGATTGATAGAACAGAGCAGGACTGAGAAAAAGCAAATGAGAAAGACAGCGACAGTGGGAATTTAAAGCACTAAATTTCCAGAAAGTGGGGATACTATTTATACTGAAACCCCCGGCACCCCAACGGGGGTTTTTGCTTGTTTGCTGAATGCATGTTTATAAAGTTGTCCCTGTAACCTCTACTTCATCTCTCTTCATTTGTTCTATATTCTATCAGTAACAGTTTATTTTAAAAACAACACAATGTATATTTTATATTTTTATAAACATTTTTATACTTTATATACAGAGTACTCTTTTAGCTGTTAGAAACATGCAATTACATAGCCCGTACACAACAACAAAGTGCTGTATTACACAGACTGTACACAGCAACAAAGTGTTGTATTACACAACCTGTACACAACAACACAGTGCTGTATTACATAGACTGTACACAACAACAAAGCACTGTATTACAAAGCCAGTACACAATAACACCTGTACACAACTGTTACACTTCGCTGTGACCACTATCGTGTGTTGAATTGTATATGTAATATAGAATATCAAATTTTGGCATACATTAGATCCTTCAAAATAAATTAGTTCTTCATTGTCTACAGGGTCCAGCGGACTGCATTAAGCCGAATCAGGACCACAGAATCAGGCCACAACTTGGATAAAAGAGGATTCACCCCTGATCCAAATAAAGGATCTACTGAAACAACCTTAGTGGTAATAGTACTGAAGGCACTCTATCAGCCGGTCACTTTACAATAAAGGCATCACACACAGGGGACGCTGAGGCTATACTCTAACTTATCGAACCCCCGTTTACAAAAACAAAATAGAATACAAACATTATTATAAAATATCAACAAAAGACATACATAAAAATGTCTACATTATAAATAATAGTATCATAGGAAGCCCTAGTGACCATTTGGCAGAAAGCGTCCAATATTCCCAAGCTGACCCAACAGACCTCATTTATAAATGAGTAGTTTTGGAAGAGCTTTCAAGAAAAAAAGGTAGGTGACTAGCCTAGCGAAGAAGACAGTGTAGTAGATTAATAAAACAGAGTAGAAATGAGAAAGAACAAAGGAGAAAGACAGCAACAGTGTGAATTTAAAGTACTAAATTTTCAGCAAGTGGGGATACAATTTAAACAGAAACCCTGGGCACTCCAAAATTTAAAAAAAATTCATCCTACGGACATCATAGGCTGCAGCACACAGCAACATAATGCCAATATTGATATAGTTTAGTTTTACAATACTATAAACTGTCTTCTACTTTTGTTAGTTTATAGTGTCCTCTAAGACTACTGTCTATACCCGACGATCAACCCTAATTTGTTACAAGGGACAAGAGAGAAAAAGATCAATCAAAAGAAAGTATATCCCATGCCAAGCGCCACCAGCTAACATTTTAAGTAAAGTCAATTACAAAAGAAATTATAACATTGTTACCCAAGTTGACAATATTGCAGAGAATAGCAGGAATTTATAAAATAGGTCAAATAATGTATTAATACAGAAACATTAACACAATATCAATTTTTAAACAAACTTATTGCTTACATATGTTTCATAATATATCATTGATTCATTCAATTTCATTGTTTTGGAATGCAATCCTGGAACACAGTAGATCTCTACAGTAGCTCCTTTAGCTGTAGCAAGGATGAAGTGATCATACTAAAAGGATCTGATGAGCATTAACTGCAAAGGCCAGGTTGTATCTACGTTCTTCACATTCATATTTATATACAGTAACTCATCACAGCCATTGTCATGTACCGTCAATCCTGAAACAAGGAAGCTAACAGCGTATCATTGTCGGAACAGATTTATTTATGTTACTATAATTAACAATTTCTATTTGTTTCTTTGTTTGTTATGGTTGTCTAAAATCACATTGTTGTGAAAAGACGTTAAATTAAAATATTGATTGAATTGAAGCTAACAGCAGACTCTCTTAATGGTTGTTTCCCTTACAATCAATGGTAAGATGTTACACATCATATACACTGGCATCACAAAGGTGGTTACAAACATCCCATGCCATACAATGGTGGTTACAAACATCCCATGCCATACAATGGTGGTTACAAACATCCCATGTCATACAATGGTGGTTACAAACATTCCATGCCATACAATGGTGGTTACAAACATCCCGTGTCCTACAATGATGTTACAAACATCCCATGCCATACAATGGTGTTACAAACATCCCATGCCATACAATGGTGTTACAAACATCCCATGACATACAATGGTGGTTACAAACATCCCATGCCATTCAATGGTGGTTACAAACATCCCATGCCCTAAGGTGAAGTTACAAATATCGCTTGTATTTTATTTTCTCCTCAGGATGTCTCAATCTATGCTTCTTCAATTACTCTACTAGCTGGTGATAACTCAAACTGCTAGCAGCATAATGTGTCTTCATGGTATGTGACAACTGGTGATACCTCAAACTCCCAGTGTAAGTGTTGTCTACTTTACATTCAATGGTTAAATGTCACACATATATTCACTGACAGTATTCAACACATGCTTTCCACGCCAAACATTGCACGCCATTTTCCCTCTAGCTTATTGTTTGTTCAAATATTTTTGAATGAATTTGAAAGGGCCATTAATTCTAAATGCTATAATTCTGTTGCCTTACACTTTCGCGAGCATCTGGTTATATTTGGCTGTGACAGAAATATAAAATCTGATAAAACATTGGACTTAATAATATTATTATCTAAATTATATATTTACAGATGTAAACTGGAGAAAAAAACCAGACTCCACTCTATCAGTCATTTACAGCTGTTAAAAAACACAGACTCTACTCTATCAGTCATTTACAGCTGTTACAAAACACAGACTGCACTCTATCAGTCATTTACAGCTGTTACAAAACACAGACTGCACTCTATCAGTCATTTACAGCTGTTACAAAACACAGACTGCACTCTATCAGTCATTTACAGCTGTTACAAAACACAGACTGCACTCTATCAGTCATTTACAGCTGTTACAAAACACAGACTGCACTCTATCAGTCATTTACAGCTGTTACAAAACACAGACTGCACTCTATCAGTCATTTACAGCTGTTACAAAACACAGACTGCACTCTATCAGTCATTTACAGCTGTTACAAAACACAGACTGCACTCTATCAGTCATTTACAGCTGTTACAAAACACAGACTGCACTCTATCAGTCATTTACAGCTGTTAAAAAACACAGACTCCACTCTATCAGTCATTTACAGCTGTTACAAAACACAGACTCCACTCTATCAGTCATTTACAGCTGTTACAAAACACAGACTCCACTCTATCAGCCATTTACAGCTGTTACAAAACACAGACTACACTATATCAGTCATTTACAGCTGTTACAAAACACAGACTCCACTCTATCAGTCATTTACAGCTGTTACAAAACACAGACTCCACTCTATCAGTCATTTACAGCTGTTACAAAACACAGACTGCACTCTATCAGTCATTTACAGCTGTTACAAAACACAGACTCCACTCTATCAGTCATTTACAGCTGTTACAAAACACAGACTCCGCTCTATCAGTCATTTACAGCTGTTACAAAACACAGACTCCACTCTATCAGTCATTTACAGCTGTTACAAAAAACAGACTCCACTCTATCAGTCATTTACAGCTGTTACAAAACACAGACTGCACTCTATCAGTCATTTACAGCTGTTACAAAACACAGACTGCACTCTATCAGTCATTTACAGCTGTTACAAAACACAGACTCCACTCTATTAGTCATTTAAAGGCTGTTACAAAAAACAGACTCCACTCTATCAGTCATTTACAGCTGTTACAAAAAACAGACTCCACTCTATCAGTCATTTACAGCTGTTACAAAACACAGACTCCACTCTATCAGTCATTTACAGCTGTTACAAAACACAGACTCCACTCCATTAGTCATTTACAGCTGTTACAAAAAACAGACTCCACTCTATCAGTCATTTACAGCTGTTACAAAACACAGACTGCACTCTATCAGTCATTTACAGCTGTTACAAAACACAGACTCCACTCTATCAGTCATTTACAGCTGTTACAAAACACAGACTCCACTCTATCAGTCATTTACAGCTGTTACAAAACACAGACTCCACTCTATCAGTCATTTACAGCTGTTACAAAACACAGACTGCACTCTATCAGTCATTTACAGCTGTTACAAAACACAGACTGCACTCTATCAGTCATTTACAGCTGTTACAAAACACAGACTCCACTCTATCAGTCATTTTCAGCTGTTACAAAACACAGACTGCACTCTATCAGTCATTTACAGCTGTTACAAAACACAGACTGCACTCTATCAGTCATTTACAGCTGTTAAAAAACACAGACTGCACTCTATCAGTCATTTACAGCTGTTAAAAAACACAGACTGCACTCTATCAGTCATTTACAGCTGTTACAAAACACAGACTCCACTCTATCAGTCATTTACAGCTGTTACAAAACACAGACTGCACTCTATCAGTCATTTACAGCTGTTAAAAAACACAGACTCCACTCTATCAGTCATTTACAGCTGTTACAAAACACAGACTCCACTCTATCGGTCATTTACAGCTGTTACAAAACACAGGTATATGAGATAGAGAAGTTTATAGCTTGTGTATAACTCAGTCAACTGACACATTACATTACAAGATTATTGCTTTAGGTCCAGCGGACCCTTCCGAGCCAAATCAGGACCGGACAACCCCCGATCCGCATAAAAGATCTGCTGAAACAACCCTAGTGGTAAAACTAAATGCTCTCCTCCAGCCAGTCACTTTACAATAAAGACATCCCATGCAGGGGACGCTGAGGCTATACTCTAATTTATCAAACCCCCGTTTACAAAAACAAACTAGAATACAATCATCAATTATCGACAAAACACTTACGTATAACATGCCTACGTTGCTAAATACTAACATCATAGGAAGCCCTAGTGACCACCTGGCAGAAAGCATCCAATATTCCCAAGCTGACCTCACACACAAATAAGGAGTCTTGTCCCGGAAGAGTTTTCAAAAAAAGGTAGGTGACTGGTCTAGCGAAGAAGAAGATAGTATAGTAGATTGATAGAACAGAGCAGGAATAAGAACAAATGTGAAAGACAGTGACAGTGGGAATTTAAAGCACTAAATTTCCAGAAAGTGGGGATACTATTTATACTGAAACCCCCGGCAACCCAACGGGGGATAGTCAACTGACACAAGAAAAATGTATACAAGCATGACATCCCTATATCCCACTGGGTTGAATGCTTATAATTCCTGTAGTGGTTTGTTTGCCTCAATTGTTGTTCTTTAGGAAATGTGTTAACATGGTACTCCATGACCTCTCTCTCTCTCTTTCCCTGTCTGTCTCTGTGTGTACACAAACCTAAACCTCTCTCTCTCTCTCTCTTTCCCTGTCTGTCTCTGTGTGTCTCTGTCTGTCTCTGTGTGTACACAAACCTAAACCTCTCTCTCTCTTTCCCTGTCTGTCTCTGTGTGTACACAAACCTAAACCTCTCTCTCTCTCTTTCCCTGTCTGTCTCTGTGTGTACACAAACCTAAACCTCTCTCTCTCTCTCTTTCCCTGTCTGTCTCTGTGTGTACACAAACCTAAACCTCTCTCTCTCTCTCTTTCCCTGTCTGTCTCTGTGTGTACACAAACCTAAACCTCTCTCTCTCTCTCTTTCCCTGTCTGTCTCTGTGTGTACACAAACCTAAACCTCTCTCTCTCTCTCTTTCCCTGTCTGTCTCTGTGTGTACACAAACGTAAACCAAACCTGCTGGGATAGTATATATTGTAAAATTATAGTAATTGTGTACAGACTGGAAGTTTTATTTATATTTGATTTCATGACTTATCTGTACTATTGAAATATTGCGAAATTTTCTGGTTTACTTTGCATATTGTATGCATAATAGTTTATAATTGTATTTATCGAAGTTCTGTACTAATAATGTTTTGTATTCATGCATGTTTTCGAATTTAAAAAAGAGTATTTTTATTTTATCCTGAACACACACACCCCGTTTGAAAGCTGGAATGAAAAGGATGAGACTACCCAACCTGAGTCCCCAAATCCAATGGCTTGACACAGAACTATAACACAAATTTCAAATCCAATGGCTTGACACAGAACTATAACACAAATTTCAAATCCAATGGCATGACGCAGAACTATAACATATGTTCCAAATCCAATGGCTTGACGTAGAACTAAAACACAGATTCCAAATCCAATGGCTTGAGGCACAACTATAACACAGGTTCCAAATCCAAAGGCTTGACGCAGAACTATAACACAAGTTCCAATTACAAGGGCTTGACGCAGAACTATAACAGTTCCAGATCCAATGGTTTGATGCAAAATTACAACACAAGTTCCAAATAAAATAGCTTGACGCAGAACTATAACACAAGTTCCAAACAGAATGTTAGTTAGTTATTCATTGCTTACGCTTACAGGGTCCAGCGGACTGCAAAGAGCCAAATCAGAACCACAAAATCAAGACCACAACTTTGCTGAAAGAGGACTCACCCCCGATCCGCATAAAAGATCTTCCGAAACAATCCTAATGGTAACGCTGAAGGCACTCCACCAGCCGGTCACTTTACAATAAAAACATCCCACGCAGGGGACGTCGAAGCTATGCTCTAATTTATCGAACCCCCGTTTACAAAAACAAATTGGAATACAAACATCATTATAAAATATCAAAACACATATAAAATGCCTACATTGCCAAATAATAACATCATAGGAAGCCCCAGTGACCATTTGGCAGAAGGCATCCAATATTCCCAACCTGATCCAACAGACATCCCACACAAATGAGGTTTGTTCCGGAAGAGTTTTCAAGAAAAAAGGTAGCGAAGAAGAAGACTGTAAAGTAGATTGATAGAACAGAGTAGGAATGAGAAAGAACAAATGAGAAAGACAGCGACAGTGGGAAATTAATGCACTAAATTTCCAGAAAGTGGAAATACTATTTATACTGAAATCCCCGGCACCCCCACAGGGCCTAATAGAATGGTTTGACTCAAAACTATAACACAACGCAACTACTTATCCACTTCTTTCCCAGTGACAATGGTGATACTTCAAACTCCTAGCATAAGTGTCTTCTCCTTTACATTCAATGGTTAAATGTCATGCATAATATTCACTGACAAAATTCAACATAATTTATGACATACACTGCACGCCATTTTTCCTCCAGCATTTTGGAGTACTATATTCATATTTTAATTTGACCAATGTTCACAATATTGCTCGGGCCAATATACATTCAGGCCGGACCTGGGAAAAGTCGAAGGGGGGGTTACAGGTTCAGCGAAGGCGCGAAGCGCCGAGCCTTCTAGGGGGGTCCGGGGGCATGCCCCCCCCCCCCCCCCCCCCCGGGAATTTTTTTTTTTCAAGGATGCAAAATGGTGCAATCTGGTGCAATCTGAACCTTGAAAAAGCCATTTGTGATGGTCTGGGACTTTGAGCTTTTTAACAATTGAACTGACAAACTCTAGGGTACAAAAATAATCCTCTGCCCCTCCCTTAAAAAAAAAACAACAACACACACACAAACATTTATTTATCAGCAGAGATGTTTTGTATACTATTATTATTCACTACTTTTTGTCGATCGGTAACGGTATAAAGCTTTACCTCGTAGTTTATGAACAGCACAGCCCTGCTTTCATTTTCAGTCTTGCTGCACTAGGTTCCTCGGCATTAGTACCATTTGTGAATTGTATCTTCCTGCAAAACAGTTCACTGCCTCTTTGAAGTCAATATCAACATCCCTGTGCACTTTCAGTAAAGCAAGTCCATTGAGCCTCTGTTGCCCCATTGTGGAGCGCAGGTAGTTTTTCAGGTTGCGCAACTGACTGTTTGAACGCTCACACTCGGCAGTAGTGACAGGCAGGGTGCAATGGTTCTTTAGCATGATGAACACGTTGGGATAACAATCCCTGTCACAATGTTTCAGTGCTTCTGATGCCGTGGATGGGATGATCGCTGTCGCATTCTCAGCAGCACTTCGCCATTTGCAAACCCACCGTTGGTATTCTGCATCAACGGTAGCGTTGTCTGGTAGGCCAGACTCCCACAACATTGCCAGTGTCTTTACCCCTTCTGGAACCTGCATGAAACCATCCTGGTTGTCTATTAAAGTGCTTGGCACCAGACAGAGACCATCAACTGCTAGGTCAGCATTTTTGAACATCGAGTCCAATTCGGTTGACAGGTGTTCCAAGAAAGGAATGGCAACGGTAATCTTGAAATATTCTTCTGGAGTGGCCGCAGGTTGGTTGTCACAGAGAGTCTGTCGGGATGCTTGACGAGGAACAATAACATCAGTTGTCAAAGCATTTGCCATTTTGCTAACTTCACCAAACCAGGCAACGAACGCTGTGTTCATAATTATCAACTTAGCATCTTAATTAATATTTCTAAAAAGTCGTTTTGGGGGATTAGGGCAGTATCAAGGTGAAGGTGCTGGAAGAGGCTTGCGGCCAGAACAGGAAAATATGGCTGCATTTACTAATTTAGGCTTAGGGGTTGGGTTACTTGGTCGTTTCAACGGGGAAACGCTTTGGACGTTTCAACGGATCCCTTGAAATGGATTTCCGTTGAATTGTCTATAAATAACTCTTTCTACCTTGGACCAAAAGTGACTAAAAACTGCAATGTTTTAAAAACATTTTTTTAAAAATTGAAACTCTTTGCATTAAATAAAATCTTTTTTTTTTTTTTTTTACTTTGGAGGGGGGGTTCCGGAACCCAGGTAACCCCCCCCCCCCCTGGATCCGGCCCTGACATTATTGCTGTAAAGAGTGAGATAGTCATTTATAGGGTGCAGCGGACTCCAAAGAGCAGAATCAACGTGGTTGAAAGAGGCTGTCAAGAGTTTTAGGCATTTAGACTTATTTGACCTTGAGAAAAACTTCAAAATAACATGAACAGATTGGTTTTATCTAATGAATCGCTTTGTTTTTATCTTCTTTTCTGCCTCCAGCTGATGTTACTGTAAGCTTCTTCAAGTACTCTTTTAAGTGAAAGCACAGCCGCTAATTGCCTTTTCTGGTGTACCAACTGTGATTCAATCATTCATCAAACTGTCAGCATGAATAAAAGCATTAGATATTACACATATGTCACATACATTTTCACTTCAGTATGCATCAACAGGCGTTGCTTCAAATCGTTGGCCAAAACATCACAAACATGATTTTTCTCTTCTGAACATGTAAGTGTATGTCTCTTCAAATTGCAAGCTGAAAGAAAAGATTTTCTTAAAAACGTCAAACACATGAGTTTTTGTGTCCAGAATGTGTGAACTTGTGCTTCTCCAAATCGCTAACCATGGTGAAAGTTTTATTACAAACATCACACGCGTGACTTTTCTCTCCTGTATGTATAAGCTTATGTTCCTTCAAACTGCTAGCCCGAATGAAAGCTTTATTACAAACATCACACACATGATTCTTCTCTCCTGTATGTATAAGCTTATGTCTATTCAAATAGCAAGCCCAAGTGAAAGCTTTATTACAAACATCACACACATGATTCTTCTCTCCTGTATGTACATGTGTAAGCTTATGTCTATTCAAATGGCCATCCCCAGTGAAAACTTTATTACAAACATCACACACATGATTCTTCTCTCCTGTATGTATAAGCTTATGTCTATTCAAATTGCCAGCCCGAGTGAAAGCTTTATTACAAACATTACACACATGATTCTTCTCTCCTGTATGTATAAGCTTATGTCTATTCAAATGGCCATCCCCAGTGAAAACTTTATTACAAACATCACACACATGATTCTTCTCTCCTGTATGTACAAGCTTATGTCTATTCAAATGGCCAGCCCGAGCGAAAGCTTTATTACAAACATTACACACATGATTCTTCTCTCCTGTATGTATAAGCTTATGTCTATTCAAATGGAAAGCCCGAGTGAATACTTTATTACAAACATCACACACATGATTCTTCTCTCCTGTATGTATAAGCTTATGTACCTTCAAACTGCCAGCCTGAGTGAAAGCTTTATTACAAACATCACACACATGATTCTTCTCTCCTGTATGTATAAGCTTATGTTTCTTCAAATGGCCAGCCAGAGTAAAAGCTTTATTACAAACATCACAGACAAGTTTCTTTTGCTCTCCGTTCTTTTGTTGCTGCTTTGTCTCTCTTCTACACTCATGATCTTTGAGACTGACTTCACTGTGGGGAGTGACTGTGGCAGAAGAGAGCTTGACCAACAATGACTGTGGTGTTAAGTTGACAGTAAGCAGTTGTGTAGCACATGCATTTGGAATCTGAAAAAGAAAACCAAGATTTACAAAAAAATATCATCACCATCATCATCATCCTCATCCTCATCATCATCATCATCATCAAAGTGGTCATAATTCGGCTCTTTGCAGTCTGTTGGATCCTATAAACAATGACTAATATGTATAATTTTTGTATTAATATAATTGATTATTATTATTATACCATTATCACAACAACGTGTTGAGTTTCTTGATAATAGTTTAAATAAACCTACTTCAGTCCTGACAATTACGAGGATATATTAATTTGCAATAACAACCAGAGTGTCGCGAACTTATATTAATTTCGCATTTCGGGTGCCTATGATGTGGATTAATTACTTTATAGCTAATCACTCGATAGTATGGCCAAATCACCAGATCATCAGGTCTTGCAAAGACCATCCTGCAAGGCACTGTGCAAGGAGGTAGAAGAAGAGGGAGACTGAAAAAGAGGTGGGAGGACAACATTCGAGAATGGACTGGTTAGTTAGTTAGTTATTCATTGCTTACAGGGTCCAGCGGACTGTAAAGAGCCGAATCAGGACCACAAAATCAAGATCACTACTTCACGGAAAGAGGACTCACCCCTCATCCGCATAAAAGATCTGCCAAAACAACCCTAGTGGCAACACTGAAGGCACTCCACCAGCCAGTCACTTTACAATAAAGACATCCCACGCAGGGGACGCTGAGGCTACAATATACTCTAATTTATTGAACCCCCGTTTACAAAAACAAAATAGAGGACAAACATAAAATATCAACACAACACATACATATAAAATGCATACATTGCTAAATAATAACATCATAGGAAGCCCTAGTGACCACCTGGCAGAAAGCGTCCAATATTCCCAAGCTGATCCAACAGACCTCACACACAACTAAGGAGTTTTTGTCCCGGAAGAGTTTTCAAGAAAAAAGGTAGAGGACTGGTCTAGCGAAGAAGAAGATAGTATAGCAGATTGATAGAACAGAGCAGGAATGAGAAAGAACAAATGAGAAAGACAGTGACAGTGGGAATTTAAAGCACTAAATTTCCAGAAAGAGGGGATACTATTTATACTAAAACCCCCGGCACCCCAACGGGGGGAATGGACTGGTTTGACACTGATCGAAACAACCAAGGTTGCTGAGGACAGGGAAAGATAAGATAAGACAACTTTATTATCTTTTACAAGACATTACATTGTGGTGTACAATTACAATCAACAAGGAATAATTATCACAATAATAATAACAACAATCATAATGACAATGAGGAGAAAACTGCACAGTCACACATGAATATAATTACACTTATGGATGCTAATATTAAACAGCAGCAAATGTTAAATGAAATTATTTGGGGCAAACACACACTCACACACATACCCCCACTCCCTCACATGTCATATATTAAGTAATGAGACAGCTTTTGGGATAAAACTGTTTTTCGTTCTGAGAGTTCTGACCCTTGGTGTTTGGTAGCGCCTTCCAAAAGGCAGGAGCTGGAAGTGGTGCGCAAGCACATGAGTGCTATTCAGCACAATGCAACTGGCTTTCCGCACAACACGCCTTTGATACAACACCTGCAGACTCTCTTGTTTCACTCCCACAACCATGCAACTGGCTTTCCGCACAACACGCCTTTGATACAACACCTGCAGACTCTCTTGCTTCACTCCCACAACCATGCAACTGGCTTTCCACACAACACGTCTTTGATACAACACCTGCAGACTCTCTTCTTTCACTCCCACAACCATGCAACTGGCTTTCCGCACAACACGCCTTTGATACAACACCTGCAGACTCTCTTGTTTCACTCCCACAACCATGCAACTGGCTTTCCGCACAACACGCCTTTGATACAACACCTGCAGACTCTCTTGTTTCACTCCCACAACCTTTTTACAGACAGAAAAGAGGGAAAGATGGAGTATGCTGGTTAAACAATGATCTGTGGTGCCCCTACGACCTCCGAGTTACGGGATAGGATAGGATAGGATAGGATAGATTAGGATAGGATAGGATAGTCACTTTTCTGTTGCAAATAACAGTTTTTGTTAGTTTTCAGTTTGCACGTGTAGTTGGTTGGCGTTATGTATGAATCCGATTAGTTGCTCTAATACGGTTCAAAAATCCATAATTATTGGCTATTAGACTTTAGATGTTTTTTTGAGATCTCAACAAGTAACATCGTCTTGATGTTCATTGGTGTGGCGAACAAAAATTGGTACCCAGAATTGGATCAACAGGTTGTTGTGTATACATTACATGTATGTCTAGAAATAGTTGGAATAACCAGTCACCAGGGAAAGTTCTAATTCCTTGTGAGTATCGAATATTTGTTAGTCTCGGTGTGTGCATTATGGAGTAAGAGAGAGAGAGAGAGAGAGAGAGAGAGAGAGAGAGAGAGAGAGAGAGAGAGAGAAAGAGTGAGAGAGAGAGAAAGAGAGAGAGGGAGGAGGGGTGAGGTAGAGTATGGTGGAATTAATGGTAGTTGTTGCATTCATCGAAATTGATTCAATCATCTAGTTCATTATTTTATGGTTCACATATCAAACCTAAATTTAACGTGATTATGAAAAAAGAAACCATGTGAATAACTCGTTTACACTACATCTAATAGTGGCCATGTAGGCATGTGTCTGTGTTTCTGTCCAGGGACAAGGCGCTGATGGACACAAGGGTGTTGCGGATGTCTGGATGGAGAGTTTCTTCATGTCCCTATTACCAGTCCACCCTATGTACTGAGTACCCAGCCTTTAATGGACTGATGACCCTTTCCGCATTTTCCCCAAAATATCCTCACGAATAGTTGCCCACGAGCCATTGGGCTTAGAGGTCGGTCGCGTTTGAGTGACGTTGAGAGCTCTGCGATCGCATCATAGTCGATCGTTGACATCTCATGCGATTTTAACGAGAGTGAGTCTGCAACGTCTTCTTTCAGCTACGTATCGTAAGTACTCTACTGGTGATCCACAAAGGCTAACAGGGTGGAGAAGAAGAAAGGATTGTCATCCCTTTTCGCTTAAATTGCCGCTTCATGTTAATCATCATTGCAGTCTTCATCGTGGTTCATCGGTCGTCTAGGTCGACATTACTGTCAGAAATAATTGGAAGCCAACGACGCTGTAGTTACTTTGAGAGAGCGGAGTTCTAACCCTTTGTAGTGGCGTCAAGGAAGGCTAATCTCATCATCATCGTCATAGTAGGCATCATCTTCATCATCACCATCATACACATCATCGCCTTTATCATCATCATTGTCACGGTCAGCGATTACATCACCATCTCCATTTTGACTTTGTATGTTACTGTTACACTCATTCGATGTTGGTGTTTTTCTATCAGTATTTGATTCAGCCCCGATGCTTGAAGTACTGATAAAGTGTAACTCAGGTTCGTTTATCCACGCAGCCTGCTCACTCAGCAACAAGGCAAAGTCTTCGTATGAAGTTTTCCACTTTTATTCAGCACACATCAACAACTGCATACAATCGCTCAATCGCTTTTCCACTCTCAACTTTTTACTTTCCAACTCACTATCAACACTCTATCAACACACTTTTTTAAACAGTGCGGCACTTATATAGTCTCTTCATACTCCAGAACAATTTAGAACACGGCAGAATGACGCACTACAACCAATCAAACGAAACTTCGTCATCACTGACTTACGTCATACAACATTCTTTCTGTCCAAGAATGTTCTCAAATATCGCGAAACTTCGATCGATAGTAAACAAGCAGATCTAGAGAATTCTCCAATAATATCGACTAACAAAAATTATCAACGTTATACAAAGCTTCTTCTAACAACAACGCAAACTCAAATCAAAGGTAAATACACTCTATTATTGAATACTTTGCAAAGCGAAACAATTAGATCTATCGTGCGCGTTTCAGACATACTATCCTTCGCGTTTCAACGTAACAGTTACTCAATATCTGTTGAATGAATGATTGTCCGTTCGTAAGTAAAATTTGTTTCGCATTTAATATTGTGTTTGCGTCAAATTTCTCGGAATTCCTTATGTTCTTTGTGTGCCACATGTTTGAGTGATAGATGTGTTTGCTGTGTGTGCCACATGTTTAAGTAATAGATTGTTGTGTGTGCCACATGTTTGAGTAATAGATGTTTGTTGTGTGTGCCACATGTACATGTAGGAGTGATAGACATGTTTGTTGTGTGTGCCACACATTTGAGTGATAGATGTGTTTGTTGTGTGTGCCACATGTTGGAGTGATAGATGTGTTTGTTGTGTGTGCCACATGTTTGAGTGATAGATGTGTTTGTTGTGTGTGCCTTATATTGGAGTGATAGATGTGTTTGTTGTGTGTGCCACATGTTTGAGTGATAGATGTGTTTGTTGTGTGTGCCTTATATTGGAGTGATAGATGTGTTTGTTGTGTGTGCCACACGTTGGAGTTATAGATGTGTTTGTTGTGTGTGCCACATCGTTGAGTGATGGATGTGTTTTTGTGTGTGTGCCACATGTTTGAGTTATAGATGAGTTTGTTGTGTGTGCCACATGTTTCAGTGATAGATGTGTTTGTTGAGTGTGCCACACGTTGGAGTTATAGATGTGTTTGTTGTGTGTGCCACATCTTTGAGTGATGGATGTGTTTTTTGTGTGTGCCACATGTTGGGGTTATAGATGTGTTTGTTGTGTGTGCCACATGTTGGGGTTATAGATGTGTTTGTTGTGTGTGCCACATGTTTGAATGATAGATGTGTTTGTTGTGTTTGCCACATGTTGGAGTCATAGATGTGTTTGTTGTGTGTGCAACATCTTTGAATGATGGATGTGTTTTTTTGTGTGTGCCACACTGGCTGAAACATGTCAGTGTGTATGTTGTGTGTGCCACACTGGCTAAAACATGTCAGGTTGTATGTTGTGTGTGCCACACTGGGTGAAACATGCCAGTATGTATGTTGTGTGTGCCGCATGTTTGAGTGATGGATGTGTTTGTTGTGTGTGCCACACTGAGTGAAACATGTAAGTGTGTATGTTGCTACATATCCGCGCTTTAACCCTGATGGGTGATTTGGGGAACAGCGCCTACAGTGGTACCTCTGGAAACATTCGTAACCCCAAACATTGAAATCAATAAAATAGAGGAAATCTGTTTAAAGATGAAAGAAATCATTCTTTTTTTTATTTATATCCAGTAGTATACCTGACAAAAGGCCAGGCCTGCCTACCCAAGATTTGAAACTTCAGGGACATTTTGCACGGCCGACAAGCAAGGGCGACCAATACGCGCCCAAGTAAGTAGTGGGGTCCAAAGGACCCAAAATCATGCAATCTGAGCAAGGAAATTCGCACTTAATCATCAGGATCCCAGTCACACTAAAAGTATCAAATGCATGCAAGCTTACCTTTTAGCTATATTTACACTATGCACACCACTCCACTACACCACTGAATCTACTTGGACTTGGGAAGAGACCTGTAATAGGCGCTCTTCATATCCTGGAGGTCCGTGGTGCTGTATCTTCTCTCCAGAGCTTCACCGGGTCGGGACTTGGCAACAACCAGCGCCTCAAGTGTGTCTTTCCCCATACTTCCTCTAAAGTCAGTCTTGTTCTTGCGAACAACAGAAAAAATCCGTTCGCAATTAGCAGAAGAGTGAGGGATGGTGAGGATGGACAACATCACCATGGGCAAATGCTGGAACATGGGCTGCCTGTCCTCCTGCAGCTGGCTCACTGCCCACCATGTGGCATCAACTCTCTCTGTGTCCTTGAGACACTGGCGGATGTCAGCACACTGATATTTAGAAAACTCGAGTCGAATGTCCGCTGTTGTTACTCCAGGAGCAAGAAGTTTTGGGAACCGTTTCAGAAAATAATCCAAGTCCTGAAAACGTAAACTGCTGTCAAGTTGTTTTTCCGGATCCACGACCTGGACGTGCTTGAGCAGAGGATCTGAGAGGGGAAGCTTTTTCTTGATGTAATTGCAGCTTACTTGAAAGAATTTTACCACAGATACATAGAACTCCTGTATTCTCTCAGACTTCAGATGGTTCTCCTGTGGTCTCTCCACAAAGGCCCGAGCCTGCTCTCCAATGATGAGGTTTTCATTCCTCTGGATGTTAACTGGTGTCGTGAAATCAACATCAACAGCGCACTTGTACAACATTGCTGAGGGTTTCACAAACCTTAGGAGCAAGTCCCTCAGAAATTTTTCCAGCTTATTCTTCAGAACATGCCAGGGTTCATACTCAAACTATTGTAAAAAATTCAAGGAGTTTTCAAGGAGATTTCCCCAAAATTCAAGGAGTTTTTAAAAATTATAAACGCACATAAGAATTAACAAGTAGTTACAATAAAAGATAAAATATTTTACCCAGTGACATCCATAAATTGTTTGCTGTCATGAATCTGATGGTGATACTGATGTTGATATTAATTATAAAATCTACACACATAAATATTGCATGTCGATGAAGTTGCAGTTATAATGATGATGCAGATTACAGAGTCTATACCCATTTAAACAATAATTGTGAAGCCTGTTGTCCTTAGACACAAGTTAGAGAACTGTAAAAAGTCAGAAAGAGGTACCACCACCGGCTAATACACTTTATACAGATGAACGAGTTTTCAGTTATTTCAGTTTTTCCATCTCTTAATCAATCTGATGGGAAATCTTCTCCAACTGGATCTTTATTTCCTTGGATTTGCTCCTCAGCGCATTTGACTGAGTCAAGAGTCTCAGCGCACCCTCTTGTTCAGCAAGCTTGTCTGCCTTTTGAGTCAGGTGCTGAGCATCCTTCTCCATTCTTCTTTTTTTCTCTCTTAAATCAGCAAAAGAGTCTTCCTGTGCCTTCCTCTTCCTTGCTGCTTGTGCCTGTTCCTGGTCTTTCTTTTGTTGATCAAGGTAGTCGTGGTACTTTCTCCTTGCAGAAGATGCTGATAATAGCAGCTCCATGGTGATGTCCACCTTGTCGATTCCACCAATCTTCCTGATACCGTTCAGCACTTGTCGGCGAGCAACCAAGGACTGCTGGAAGACATTTTCAGTGCTAGTCTCTTTGTTGATTGAGAATCCTCTCTCCACATTTGCATGCCCATTGGACAAAAGTAACAGCTGCCTCACAACAGCCCAAAGATCCTGAGGGCCCGATCTTCATAGTCCTTTGTTGCTTTCAAGTGTGTGCTGAACAGCTTGTCCAACCACAGGCTGTGAAGTCCATAGGCCTCGCCTCAATTACATACTATACTATGTATTGTATGTAATTGAGGCGAAGCCTACGGACTTCACAGCCTGTGGTCCAACACATCACTTTCACGTCGATAATTTTCTGGCAGACGCGGAAGAAACATGCATGCTTGTTCCCTTTCTTCTCAAGCAGCCACCCTGCATATTCAGATTTCGATAACGACAAAAGATTCAACACACAATCACCTCCAGGCATTTTTATCCCTTCAGTAATCAAATATGTGCGGTGTCACTGTCCTTGTCGCTGTCCTTTTTGCTGTTTTCGTACTTTCTGTAGGAGCGGAAGAACGAAGAATATGTACCGAGAACTGCGCATGCGCGACAGCAAGAAAATGAACAATTTCCAGTGGAGGTTACTTCCCTTATCATTAGAAGACGACCAAAGTTTATTATCGTCGAACAACACAAATAATATTATAATTTTTGTTTTATTAATTTTTATTTTCAATGGCTTTTTTGAAAACTTGACAATAAAATCTCTAGTTCAAGCAATGGATAGATAGACTACACTGGTTGAAATTTCAAGGAGTTTTCAAGGAGCTGAGGCAATTTGGCTATTTTCAAGGAGATTTAAGGGCCCTTGAACAAGACATGGAAAATTTAAGGAGGTTCAAGGAGGTTCAAGGAGCGTACGAACCCTGCATGCACCATTGGTTTATCAGACTGTAGTTCAATGTTTATCTTCTCAAACACGCTGATGGCATCTACCAGGAACATACAATACAACATGTTGGTTGGAGAGACAAAAATGTGCTTCAGATCCCCTGTCTTCTTCCTCATCACAGATGTTGTGGCATTCTTTTCTTCGTCTTTGAAGAAATTGTAGAGGGCATGCCACGAGTCGATCAATCAAGGGAGGCACTTCCCGATGCTCAGCCACCTCGTTGACACATGCTTCAAGACCTTGTGTTCCTCGATTTCATGCAGAACCTGGAAGCATCTGAGAACTTCTTGTCATTTGCTGCTCTTCTCCAGGTAGTAGTACACATCCACAAGAAGCTGACTGGGGCTGAACAGTAAGGATCCTGCACCTGCAAAAACAAAACAAAAAACAAAAACTTTTTTTAATAGGAGTAAACAAGTATGATCTAACAAATAATCACACTTATAAGTTGTATGTAAGATACTCCCATTCACAAATCAAAAAAAGGTTAAGATCATTTACCTTTCTCAGCTGCGATATGTATCAGATGACAAACACACCCAGAGAGGTACAATTTGGGATGCTCTTTCAGCATACAGCCATATACTCCAGTGTCCTTGCCCACCATGACGTTGACGTTGTCACATCCTAGGGCAAGACAGATGTCCCATGGAATGTTGTGGACCTCCATCTCGTTCTTGATAAGGCTGAAGATTTTCACACCTGGAATGACACCCCAAAAATAAAATAATGTATTTTTTGTAAGTCTTCCATTCAGTGCCAGACCTCTCCATGCACAAAAATTTCAAGTGTCCTGGGGACTCTCACTCTTAGCATGTAACAATCCCCCATCCTAACGTGTAAATGTTGTGTTTCGGGTAGGTCTGCATTCACTGTTTTCATCTTTAGTGATCAATTACACCAGCTATATTGTAACTCAAAGTACTCTTGAGAGATTCCGCATAGTGTAACATTTTGCAATACCTGTTCATTATTGTTTCAACAAAAATTTTGAATACATCTCACTATTGCAAAATTATAAAAGTCAGTAAAGCCTGCTGTCATTTGTAAATCTTAATTCCGACCACACTGTGTATCATGAAATGTTGCTTTTTAAATTATTATTTCCCACACCATGTTAAAACTACCCAAGCCATGGCATTGAGGTATGAAAACCCTTAAATTATTAATAATAATATACAACATGAAAATTATAGTAATTCACATTGGTTGTTTTGTTTTTTAATAACTTTCCTGATTATTGACCAGGCACACACACAAATACAAAGAAATGAAGGGAGATTTGTGGTGATGAGCATAAAGTTGTTCATGACATGTGCATGTTTATATAATTATTAAAAGTAAAGAAATACAAACTGAACCCACCTGTTGCTGAGCCCTCGATGGAAGGAACAGAAAGTGTATCTGATCGAACCTCCATTGTGTCAGGGTCAACAGTCCGCACAACCAATGGAAATAATTTAGCACCGCCTTTGTCGTTACTTCCATCAGTGGAGATCGTGAATGGCAGACGCTTCATTCTTTCTCCGAGGGACAAAGTTATTTTTGCTTACATTTCTTTGACTATTGCGGTCCCTTTGCTCCGCGCACATTTGCAGTCTTTAGCAATTTTGGAGTCTGGGAACATTTGCTTGAAACCTCTGTTAAATTTGACCAATGACGCCATCGGCAAATTTAGCTCGACCACCAGATCCACCATCATGGTTTCAGCTCTTATTACGTCCAAATCATGGTTAGAAACTTGACTTGACGCTTGACTTGGAAAATAATTAGTCAAATCTTGGTTTGATTTGTCAAGTTTTTTTTAGACTTTCCAAGCTCGCTTCTTTTTTCAAATGTTTCTTTCCCTCGACATGCCGGTTCACGTCATCCATACCACCGTACATGCAGCCGAAATCACTGGCACATATTGTGCAAAACACCTTGTATTCCACACTTCCACGTTTGATACATGGATATCTTTCGGTGTATTTCTCCCTGTAAGGCTGCAGACGCTTTGTAGACTTTTTACCACCGGCACCAGTGGATTTGGATTCACTTTCATCGGAAAATTCATCATCAGTCTCGTGCACCTTACGTTTTGACGCCATTTTCGATTCGAAAGAGTTTCTATGCCCATGCGCAGTGCGGCTCAAACAGCTGTTCGGCAACGCTCGGAAGGCCGCGTCATTATCGTGTGCTGTGACTTCGGCCACTGTCGGAACTGAAACCGCGCATCATTTAAAAAGTGTGTTCCAGAATTTTTTTAAATTTCCGGGACAGGAAAAAAACTTCAGTATTTCTGTAACCAATTGTAATATTTATTTATATCCCTGACAAATCCGGAAATTCCACATAGTACCACATAGTTACTGTGTGGAAGATTTGTAAAAGAGATTTCAAGTAACATTATTACCTCAGACTCCACTGGAGGTATTTCTATGTATTTCTCTGTCTTCACCCACACCATCTTTGTTTCCAATGGGTCAGTGCTTTCTGTAAAAGAGAAATCAGAAAATTGATCATGGGTAATAGCAGT
>JBAHVR010000107.1:0-34778 GCA_036898135.1 Oncomelania hupensis
GAAGCGCAATCTCAAGGCCACTGGGTCCGACATTGTCAAAAGTGTCTATGAACAACCTCTGAATCACGTGGAATACCAAAACACTAGCATTATTGCAATTCAATAACAACAATGCAAAGACCATAAACTTCTCAATCAATAATAGAATAAAACAAGAGTCAAATGGCATACAACAGTTATTTAAGCAAAACCTGCAAAAGAACAATGCAACATACAGGCACAAAAATAATTGAAGCAAAAAATTTTTTAACTAAAGAATAGTGCACCCAAAACTGATCAGTCCTTGTTACAACTATTCTAAGTTATTCTACTACTGCTGTTATCTAATTTTATTGTACTTAGATCCGGTTATACCCAATTCCTATTATACACAGATCCTGACTAGGCTCGCCAATTAAAGTGTCACGTGGGGTTTATGGGCTCTGCACAATGGAATTATGGACCCTCACGTTTATTCGGTGGGAACTGCTAGTAAGTCACCCTATGAATTACTTTAATAAATTTATTTGTTTAGCTCGTTCTGTGTTAAGGTTGGGGTACAGAGATAGATAGAAAAATGGTAAAAGAATACTGTCACACTAGCTTTCACACGGCTATGAATCTTATGTAGTCCAGCCACTTGATAACAGTTAAAATCACACATTTATTTCTTCTACTCTATACAAGGTTTCCTAAGTACTAATCTATCTTAAAAAGTCTCAGTCAATGCTAATAGTTCGATCGCTGATAGTCTAGGCAGCTGTTATTTCTTCCTCGGGCACTTGCTATTATATCTCATGTAGATTTGGACTACTGTGGTCCGTTTTACAGTTTCTGAAGAGTTGGACTACTGTGGTCCTGTTTTGATCAGTTTGGCGTGTTCACTTAACTGCTAGATGGTGCGTGCGAAGTCCTTCTGTGAGGTAGCTTCTGGTCCACCTTTGTCGTTGTGTAGTTGGGTTCCCTTGCCACGCTGTGGGGTCTGACAGGGTGTTTTTCCGGGTAGCTCTTTCCGACTTGTGCGGTAGAGGATACGCAACCAACTTGTCGTTTCTGTGGAGTGGGGGTCACAGGATAGCTCGCCTGCTCGTCTGTAATATAAGAGACGAAATTCTGCACAACCCTGAATACTCGGTTTGTGCAGAGCGTCTCACTGAAAGCCAAAGTAGCCCTCAGTGATAGCTCCACATCTCTATACATAAGCGACGAACATTCTGCTACTTCCGGGTTCCACTGGAATCTCAACTCTAAATTCCTATACATACCTAAATATCAATCGTGGCTAACTATACACATACAGAATTAATAATAATATAAACATTCCGTGGTACAGCCACTGGTCTGCAAACATACATATAAGTTAAACAACAGTGGTTCCGTACAGCATACAACATGGCGGCGTTACCGGTCGTGTTTCGCCTCGTGGTCGGCTTTTCCACATGGTCACGCAAATTCGGATTAACAATTCACATTTATGCATAGCAAATTCTTCAAACATAATTTCAACAATAATATAAATATATCACGATGAAACAGAAGGGTGTTCATTTACCTGTTTGACAAGTTCAGGCCCGTGGTGGCTTGATAGAATTCTAAGATTCTAAGTCCTGCTTCCTGGTCTAAGTGTGGAGAGATTTCTCTGCCAGCTTTCTAGCTGTTAACACTTCGGTGTATTCCTCCCAACTGACCAAAGCTGTGTTCGGCTCGGACCCAGTCAAACTGGCTCGAACCGCTTTGCCTAAGCTCTCATTGGGTAAAACGGTCAGATTCAAAGCTCAAGTGCTGACTAACTACGCAGCGTGGGTCGGGCTCGCGATGTGTACTGCTGTGTACCTTAATCGCTGGCTGTGTCCTATACTGACTCTCTACTGTTACAAAGACTGCACAAGGCTGAATAGTCAACAAGCAGAGTTAAAACTAGCCAGTTCATGACAACCACCAAATAAATACAATAATTAAATAAATAAATAAAACTGAATTAGCAAATTTCCCCTGACTGTAAAAGCTAAATAGCTCAGAGAGGTGATCAGGTTTCCCCTTGCCTCAACACCGAGTTGGAATTATTTTATTGTTTTATTTTATTATTGTATTGCAATCATCAACGTAACTGGCCGAGATCCAAAACTATTCCGGGTCACGAGAGAGAGAGAGAGAGAGCGAGAGAGAGAGAGAGAGAGAGAGAGGGAGAGGAGGGGAGAGTGCGTGAGTGGTAGCGGAAAGGGTGGGGGTGGGGGTGTGTGAAAGACAACATCGGGAAACAAACAAGACCCATACTTCTTGGAGTGTACTGCATGGTGTAGCAGTTCAGAAAGGTGTCTAGGTTCAAACCCACTGTAGCCGGTCCCGTCAGCGTTGTGCTCACTCCTATCGCGTTGGCAAACGCCTCCAGTGACGTCATAGGGGTCAAGGTCATCTGCAGGCCAAGGTCACACAGCTTGGACTCCAGTTTGTGGATGGAATAGAGGCAGAGAGTGTCTTTGCTGATGCATTGCAACACTGCCGGTCAGATTGGGTTAACCGATAGGAGTCAATACGCGCCGTAACTGTAATGGATTATTAGTACAATGTCTATTGAGATGTGTTAATGTTTTGCTTCCATGATAGTAGAAAGGCTTAGAGACCGGACGTTATGCGAATCAAATGAAATGTCGTTGGTAGCAATTAATGTCATTATGTATCAGAATCATAATCAGAATCTTTATAGTAACAATAGACAGCAAGGAAGTGTTTCTGGCAGTAACATTGACAGTAACATTCACACAACACACTCGCTATAAAAAGAAAACGTCAAATCATGTACAACCTATCTGTTACGAAGGCAAAACTACACATAGTCAACAGTGTGTAGACTGCAAAAGAGTGTAGAACTGTCAACGTTGGCGGGAAATGTTCAATGGGAACACCGAGTTATCGTTCCTGTTTCTACATCGTCATCCGGTGTTGTGTAACGCTACCATTGTCTATAGTCAACAGTGTACTTTGAGTTATTAGTAATACAGATATTAAACATTCATTAACATCAATAATCCATCCACCCCAACTCTTTCTTTCTTGCCTTCAGAGCGGTCTAGATCTTACCTGCTAGTAAAACCGAGTCCCCTACGATCTGGAACAAAAGACCACGAAGATTAGATCTATTAGTCCTAGCAACAACGACAGCTATTTTCTAATCTCTATCTACTTTCAATTTAAAACAAATGTCAACATTTTCTGACCGAAGAACGGCAATACATGGTTGGCTGTTGTCAGTCTAAATTATTGTTTTTAGTTTGGTTACATGTGAGTTAATGGATGATTTGCGTTTACCGAGACCACAAAATCCGCTTCCTTTTTTTAGCACACCTTTTGTTAAACTGTGCTACTGTACTGATCGCTTAAAGCTTTTTTTTTTTCAATGGACATTTAGACATAAAACTATCACTCGCCATGGTCATCGAATACGGCATGTGGGTGTCCACAATGACCAGTACAAATCCCTGTCATTAAAACTGGACATTGTTGATCGGTTGTACGGTGTGTTGATCACCATTCCCTTGATCCTGTGAATCATAAGGTCACTGCCAAGGGATCCGAGTTGTTGCGTTTTTTCCACACCCTTTATTTATACAAAGAACGAAGGTGGAAGTTTGACGTCTACACCCACCATTTGCCGTGTGGCAGACGTGGATGACCATCCCAGGGAAGACGGGGTTTCCTATCCTATCCTATCCTGTCCCGTAATCCTGAGGTCGTAGGGGCACCACAGATGATCGTTTAACCAGCATACTCCATCTTTCTCTGTCCTCAGCAGCTCTGATGGCTTCGCTCAGTGTCAAACCAGTCCATTCTCGAAAGTTGTCATCCCACCTCTTTTTTGGTCTCCCTCTTCTTCTACCTCCTTGCACTGTGCCTTGCAAAAAAAGTCTTTGCAAGACCTGATGATCTGGTGACGTGGCCATACCATCGGAGTTTCCGTTTCTTCACCACTGTGAGCAGGTCATCGTGTTGTCCAATGGCTTGTGTGATGGTCTGTCGGACTTCGTCGTTGGTGATGTGTTGGGTATAGGAAATGCCCAGAAGTCTTCTGTAGCACCTCATCTCCATGCTTTGTATTCTTCGTTGGAGATCTGCTGTGAGGGTCCATGCTTCGCAAGCACATAGGAAGATGGAGATGACAAGGGAGCGCAGCAGTCTTACTTTGGAATTTAGACTGATGGTCCTGTCTTTCCAAACGGGCTTCAACCTTGTCAGGGCAGCAGTTGTTTGTGCGATCCTGGAGAGGACTTCCTGTCGGGACCCATTGTCTGATACAATGGCTCCTAAATATTTGAAGCTATGCACTGTGTTGAGGGATTGGCCTTGGACTTTGATGTCCGTGTTGATGCCATTGGTGTTGTTGGTCATCAATTTGGTCTTCTCTGCACTTATTGCTATTCCATAAGCTCTGTAGGTGGTGTCAAGCCTCTGTACCGGCTGTTCAAGTTCTTGTTCCTCTCCAGCCAATCCATCAATGTCATCCGCAAAACGAAGATTGGAGATTGCTCTACCCCCTATGCTGACTGTGCCTTCATGATCTGCAAGAGCATCTGACATGATGCGCTCTAGGAAGATGTTGAAGAGTGTTGGAGAGAGTAGGCATCCTTGACGCACACCGATTGTGGTTCTGAACCAGTTCCCGATGGCGCTGTTGTGGAGGACTGCACTGGTAGCCTTGTCATACAGGCTTTTGATGACTTCAATAATTTTAGGGAACCACCAGAGCAATCGTACTGCTTTACACAAATACAAGGGGCGGCAATGGGGGTGGTTGTAGCCTATGAAATAGAGGTGCACCTTCTTCTTTTTTGCTCAGTTCTGAGGCGTCTTATACGTGGAGAGAGCGACGTCCCCCTTCCTCCCTCTACCATCCCCCCTCCCCAGAAAAAAGCCCAAAATAAATACAAACCATTTTTTTTAAGATTACCCCAAAACACAACACTTGTCTATTTGTAGTACAACTCGTACGAAACACACTGAAGCAATGCCAACAAAGAACATAGCACTGTGAGGTCAGAACTATTTGAACACAATCTGTCGCGCAATAAAACATAGTGTACAATTCAGTGAATTGGTAAACCTAAAAGAAAAAGAAAAAAAAAATAAAACAAATAAAATAAATTAATTAAAAAAAATTTTAAAATGAACTGGAGCTCACTTTAAAGACGTTGATGATTTTGATCGGGCTGAGACTGTGACCTGTAGTGACCTTGACCAGACAGTCTACCACGTCCTTCACCTTACTCCGCAGTCCTTCAGATGGCCCGAAGGACGAGGCTTGTTCCTTGCAGTTTATCCGGATCTCCAGCAGGAAGAACCTCAGCTTATCTCCGGGGTGAGGTCTGGGAGGTCTCGACGTCGGAGGGAAAGGGGTGAAAGTGACGGGTGCTGGGGTGGGGGCCATCGTGGGGGGTAGGGGCGAGGGTGGCATGGTGACGGGTGCCGGGGTGGGGGCCATCGTGGGAGGAAGGGGAGAGGGAGGTTGACTGTTAACCCCGCGCAGCATCGCCGCCATCATCACCGTCCACAGCCGCATCACCATCAGTGACGACGACAACGGCTTGCGGCGCTGGACAGACAGTGTCCGTGCTGTCATTTTGCTGGTGGCGACGTGGTCAGCTGCTGGACACCTCAGGCTGTCCAATGCGTCTAGTCAGTTCTCGTCCCGTCTGCAGCTTCATCGTGGATGATCTTTTCTAGCCTGAAGTGATAGAAAGCTAAGGCCGTAATTTAAAAACTATTAAATTGTGGAATGACTGGGAGAAATTGGGTAGGAGGAGAGAGGTGGGGGGGGGGAGCACCACAACAGTTAGTCATTTAGTGAAATGGACCGACTGTTGGAGCAGCATAGTACTAGTACAATCGTGGTTTACTGGACTGCTGGAGCCTTGAAATAAAATGTTACAGCGTTACCACCTCGAAAATGTTAACAATAATAGTCATATTCTATCCTGTCCTATCCCGTAAGTCGTTGAGGCACCACAGATGATCGTTTAACCAGCATACTCCAGTTTTCTCTGTCCTCAGCAACCCTCATGGCTAGTGACATTGTCCCAATCTGTCTCCCAAAATCATTCTTGTGGTGTTGGAACAAAAGATGTGCATATTATATTATTTATTAATTTACAGGAGGGGGGTGGGGTGGGGGGAGAGTGGGAGCAGGAGAACTTACATCATCATCATCATCATCATCATCATCATCATCATCATCATCATCATTCTACTTATAGCCTATTCCGCAGGTCCATGTTCCACAAATGTTGCTTCCAATACAAAAGAGTACAGCTGCAGACAGAAGCTGATGAACAGTGACTAACGCGGAGCCAACCATGGCAGCCCGTCACCCTAGCTCACTGCCGCAGCTCACTGCCCTAGCTCACTGCCGCAGCTCACTGCCGCAGCCTTCACCTGGCACACCTGGCACACACCCTCCCCAGGTTCTAATCCCGTGGTGGGCGACATAAAAGTGGCCATTTTGTACTGTCCGACTTAGCAGTATGATTGATCTGGTGGTTCAGTGTTATTTAGGTCCAAACCCCTCTTCTCTAGGATGCTTGTCCTCGTCTAGTCTGCGGTATCGCCGAGGATGTGTGCGGAGGTGAACTACACTGTTGACTGTAGTGTACCGGCGCGCGCACACCAGCTCAATGCCTATGTGAGCAGCACTCTTTGGTTCCCCCACATTTTGCTGGCTGCGGGCTATTTATAGCTTGCCTACATCCTCCCTTCCAGTGAAAGGAAAGGAAAGAAGCACCGGCGAAGCTATTTATAGCCAGCCTGGCTGAACTAACCTCAAAACCTAAAAGCTTTGGTTGAGTCGGTGTATACCCCACTGTCACGACAATGTTGACTGTAGTGTACCACACTGTCATGACAATGTTCACTGTGGTGTTCAACACGGTCACTACAATGTTGACTGTGGTGTACAAGACGGTCACGACAATGCTGACTGTGATGTGCAATGTGCATGGTCACAACAATGTTGACTGTAGTGTACAACACTGTCACGACAATGTTGACTGTAGTGTACAACACGGTCACTACAGTGCTGACTAGTGTACAACACGGTCACGACAATGTTGACTGTCGTGCACAACACGGTCACGACAATGTTGACTGTAGTGCACAAAACGGTCACGCAATGTTGACTGTAGTGTACAACACGGTCACGACAATGTTGACTGTAGTGTACAACACGGTCACGACAATGTTGACTGTAGAGCACAACACTGTCACGACAATGTTGACTGTAGTGAACAACACGGTCACGACAATGCTGACTGTAGTGTACAACACTGTCACGACAATGTTGACTGTAGTGAACAACACGGTCACGACAATGCTGACTGTAGTGAGCAACACGGTCACGACAATGTTGACTGTAGTGAACAACACGGTCACGACAATGCTGACTGTAGTGAACAACACGGTCACCACTGACCCTCGCCCATCCTTGCACTTTATTTGCTTGTTCCAAAGTTGACAGGCAGGTGTTGATTTACTCGTCTGACATTTGTACCTTTAGTATCTTTTCTTGCCAGTCAGATTTACAATAGTAAACTTTTACACAATGTAAGACAGAGCTTAGGATTTGGTGACAACTTCCAATGTTATTGTTAGATTAAATTGTAACTTAACTTCACAGGGTAGTTAAATAACTAAAGCCTGCTAGGATCCAAGAGCCTATTAGCAGTTGTAGCCTATTACTTGAAAATGTTCAGATGGTGTTTTCTTAAAGTTCACATTTTGTATAGCTCGCGTAATTGTGTGCACAGATAACTCGGGGCATAGAACAGACCACCTCGCATAAGAACATTTGACGCTGAGGTACAAACGTCAAGTTTTGAGACGTAAGGCGTTCCTTATCAGTGTAATGACACGCCAATGTATGCGAAGAATCAAATGGGACACATTTCCAGTATGAGACGAAAAAAAATATTTATTTATATAATTTTTATAGTATGAACTTTGGAAAGTGGTCCTCTTATTAAATAGACGAAATTTTAACGAAAGAATATTAACTCAGTGATCCACGTCAACGTTACCTTGTTCCAAGCTTCACTCCTGATTCACACTCTGCTCCAATCCCACTGTTAGGAGGCGAAGATTATCAGCTGAGAGGTCTGGCTGAAAGCTGGACAAGACTAGCTTGCCAGAGACGCTGGACACACCACACCGACTGAGGCTTCACGATGGTCAAAAGAGAGAGAGAGAGAGAGAAGCAGTGCTGAAGATGTTAGGGCCTCACAGCACGCTAAACACTGCAAACGATACTGAATATCCGCTGGGGTAATTTGCAATAAGGGGATGTTTGTTGGGGTTATTTGCAACGAATAACCAATCTTTATTGTCCCCATTTGCACAAGGATATTTGTGTGTGATGCACAGTAACTGTTGACATATTAAGAAGACAACACAAAGGTTAGCGTACATGTATACAATAAAGAAACTAGCGGATATTAGAACACCTTAATGCATAACAATACCAAAAAATCTCAAGACTATTACTGCCATTTTCTCAATCATTCACGCTTTCTCATGACCATGCTAATCCTTGCAAATTCATTCTTATCCACGCACCGACTCATCCCACACACACCCTTAATACATAACGAGGGTTATTTGCAGGAATTATTTATTAGGGCACTGTTACTAGCAACAGGGATTATTTGCAACAGTGCGGAATAAGGGAAGGGGCGGGAGTGTATTTGCAACAAGGGGGTATTTGCAACAAGGGGGTATTTGCTGGGGTTATATTCCACCGTACTATACTGTAGCTGGTGAGTTTGCAATAGATAAACAATATTGTCATCACATAATGCACCTTGTCGTTCAGAACATGCTCGTATCTAGCCCTGCATCTTCCATCAGTGCGCAACCTTCACTCACCAAGACTCAAAGTTGTTACATTTTCTCCATTTTTGTTTCCTTTAGAGGCGCTGCCCTGTCATTGCTGTGCTTTCAATACAATACAAGATTATTGCTTTAGGTCCAGCGGACTCTTCCGAGCCAAATCAGGACCACTGTGCTTTCAAAAAGATGGCACGCACCACTGACAAAGAATAAAGACGACATTGCTATGATTGAGCAGATATTAGCGTAATATATGATCTGCAAAAATCATTCATTACTATAGCTTATTCTCTACAATTCACCATCACCACCCTTTCTGTATATCGCAAAAGCGTTTGCATGCTACAGCGTTCACAACAGTAAAGGTGTGTTTTAAGGGTTGTCACAATATCACAGTAAAACCGTTGGTGTCCGCGAAAATAGCATCCCACATCTGTAGCTATACCTTGTAACATTTCCTCAATCACTGTCACTTTATATTACAGTTTATTTTAACTTTAAAAGGCAAATATTGGTGCAATTTTAGGCATCTTCAGTGCACAGCTGATTTTTTTTCCGATTCCTCCCACACCATCCCCACCCCTCGCCCCGGTCCCTTTGGCTTCCCTTAAAGGGCTTGAAAGCTGTCATATTAACAATTCCGTTGTTTTTATTTAGCGCTTTTTTCTCCTCAAGAGCTGCTCAAGGCGCTGGCCGAGATGAGATTTAACTGAAGGCGCTCATGTAAGCTTCTATCCATAATTTGACCACCCAGATTCCATAACAAATATATTGCCCGTGTTAGAAATAAACACAGACCCAGTAAACTGCTTCAAACTTGGATATTAAATGCAAACACAGTCTGCATCCATAAACTCACATGAAAATACTGAGGGCTCAATTTCGATCAGAAATACTAATTGTATCTCTGTATAACGGGTTTACATGTCCACAAACGACGAAATGTTACGTCCTTTTTAATATGTGTCACAGTTTGACAATAAAACAGAATTGCATGTGTTAGATATATAGTCCTGGGCAAACCATTTAACATCCCGAGAGAGTTGTTTTTTTTCAAGCCAAAACGACACTAACAGGAATGGTTAAACATATATGGAGATGGCGGAAGCTTGATGCGGGCTTTGTAAACGGTGGTCCTTGGAGTGGGCGCCGCCCGGACCCAGGTGCTTGTGCTTGCATACCGTAAGGTTTCCTGGTTTGGACAGACATTTTAACGACACAATCCTTTCAAATCCTTTTCTTCTTAAAACAAAATCAATGCTTTCATAATCTTTTTGTCATTGCTGCATGTCAAATCGACCTCAACCGAGCATAATTTATGCATAGTAAAAAGTTGTGAAGCTAGGACATTACATTACATTACATGGTTATTGCTTTAGGTCCAGAAGCTAGGACACAGGGGCGTTCCTCAAGTGGGGTGCCTGTAGCGGATACTCTATAACACCGCGGTAGATAGCTCACAGCAACATTACGGATAGATCTATATTGATAAGGCCGGTGCTACCTACCGTTTTAATATACAGGATCCACTACAGCTACAGGCACCCAAATCGTGTCATGCCCCAAAACTGTATTCATACCGTATCCCAGCAGTAAGGTCTATGCAGCTCAGTACATCATACGATGAAATATTTTGTTTTTTTATTTTTAGTTATCTAATCGTTCTTATATAGCGCTTTTCCAGCTCAGGGGCTGCTCAAGGCGCTGGTGATACAGGATCTCACGCTAACTGCCCAAAGCGTCAACTTGGTTGCTGCCTTGTGCGCATAGTCTGACCCCATCAGGCAGCTAAGCGCAAGCCTGGACCACCGGCGATGAGGGGAGAAGGGACCTAGTGTAGGTCTATTTGTGTAGCTGGTACTCACCCGTCTGGAACATGAGCATCAGGACGTTTACAGTCCGTGCGATGGAATGCGGGAGCGCACAGACTGGACCTCGGTTTGTACTCTCAAACGAAGGACTAGGCCTACATGCTGTCACTGGTCATGCAACAATGCGTCCCTGTGTGTTTCCAGTTCCATTAACAATCCACACACATCATAAAGAGAATGAGGGGAGATTTGCAGCTACCTCGTAATGACTATGGTAGGGTTTCAGTCTTGCCTGCTAATGGCGCGGAATAATAAGTCATGACTTTGTATTCAGTACTTTGTATAATCATCACCATCTTTGGTGGCGCGATAGTGACTACAAGTCCCCCCCCCCCCCCTCGTGGAGGTGCCGGGGGTTTCAGTATACAGGGGGTCCTCGAGTTACGACGTTGATCCGTTCGTTGGACGCGTCGTTACCCGATTTCATCGTAAGTCGGAACTTAAAGAAAAATGTACTGTACGTACAGTGCTATATACTGTACTGTAACTGTTAATGACATTAAAAAAAATTATTTAAAAGAAGAGAAAACAATTCCTTACCACATGAATTAAACTAGCTCCCGTGTGTTTACGTCGCTTACGACGCTAAACCACGTAAGACGGAACGACGCGTAATATTATTTAAAAAAAAAAATTTTTATGGGGAGGAGCGTCGGACCACGAAACAACGTCAGTCGAGACCGGCGTAACCCGAGGACTTACTGTACATAGTAACCCCACTTTCTGGAAATGTAGTGCTTTAAATTCCCAATATCGCTGTCTTTCTCCTTTGTTCTTTCTGATTCCTACTCTGTTCTATCAACTATACTATCTTCTTCTTCGCCAGACCAGTCACCTACTTTTTTTTCTTGAAAACTCTTCGGGAACTAAACTCCTCATTTGTGTGCGAGGTCTGTTGGATCAGCTTGGGAATATATTGGACGCTTTCTGCCAGGTGGTCACTGGGGCTTCCTATGATGTTATTATTTGGCAATGTAGGCATTTTATATGTATGTGTTTTGTTGATATTTTAAATTAATGATGTTTGTATTCTATTTTGTTTTTGTAAACGGGGGTTCGATAAATTAGAGTATAGCCTCAGCGTCCCATGCGTGGGATGTCTTTATTGTAAATGGACCGGCTGGTTGGAGTGCATTCAGTGTTACCACTAGGGTTATTTCAGCAGATCTTTTATGCGGGTCAGGGGTGAGTCCTCTTTCAGCGAAGTTGTAGTCTTGATTTTTTGGTTTTGATTTGCCTCGGAAGAGTCCGCTGGACCTAAAGCAATAACCATGTAATGTAATGTAAAGTGACTACGAGAGAGAGAGAGAGAGAGAGAGAGAGAGAGAGAGAGAGAGAGAGAGAGAGAGAGAGAGAGAAAGAGAGAGAGAGAAAAAGAGAGAGAGATGGGAGCGGCGATTGTGGTGGGGGCTGGGGGTGGGGGGTGGAGGAGAGTAAAGGAGAGAGAGGGCACATGCAAAAAAAACAACAACACGTCAATTGTTACATATGTAACTGTAAATGCAAAGAACTTGCATGTTACAAATTACATTTGAGAAGTGCACTATGCAACATATAAACCCAATGTAAATTCTACTTCGATAGTAGGTCTATTGATTCTTCTACTTGAGCTTGATCGGTGATGGAAGTGAAGAAGGCCTATAACAAACTAAAGTTATCAATTCAATTACGCATCTACATTATTCACAACATTACATATTACATTACATTACATCACATGATTATTGCTTTAGGTCCAGCGGACTCTTCCGAGCCAAATCAGGACCGCACAACCTCTGATCCGCATAAAAGATCTGCTGAAACAACCCTAGTGGTAAAACAAAGCTCTCCACCAGCCAGTCACTTTACAATAAAGACATCCCACGCATGGGACGCTGAGGCTGTACTCTAATTTATCAAACCCCCGTTTACAAAAACAAAATAGAATACAAACATCATTATAAATTATCAACAAAACACATACATATAAAATGCCTACATTGCTAAATAATAACATCATAGGAAGCCCCAGTGACCACCTGGCAGAAAGCGTCCAATATTCCCAAGCTGATCCAACGACCTCATACACAAATAAGGAGTCTTGTCCCGGAAGAGTTTCCAAGAAAAAAGGTAGGTTACTGGTCTAGCGAAGAGGAAGATAGTATAGCAGATTGATAGAACAGAGCAGGAATGAGAAAGAGCAAATGAAAAAGACAGCGACAGTGGGAATTTAAAGCACTACATTTCCAGAAAGTGGGGATAATATTTATACTGAAACCCCCGGCACCCCAACGGGGGTACATTATTCACAACAACGATGACGACAGCGACAGCAAGAGAAAGAACAGAAGTAAAAAACGAAGAAACGCCACATTCAGATATGATCCCCCGCTGAAACGTAATCACAAAGTTCGCATTTTATTTTGTCCTTTTTGTGTGTTGTCAATGTTGTCTCGCGCCCGCCCCGTCACATAACACCTTTCTCCTTCACGTGCAAGAGATCGACCGTAGAAACCCCTTAGCTGACGCGACAATAAAATGACAAATACATTGTCCGTTCTGAGCAATGAATCAAACTGATGTGAAACATTTTACGAGCTCAGCACGAACCAAACGTTATCCCAAAATAATGTAATAGCGGGTAATTCATTGGCAAGTAACATTGGACATTTGATTGTAGATTGATGATGTCGGCTTTACACATCCAATACATTGGCGTTGTATGGCATGTTAACAACGTCGAGCTCAGTTAGTATGGATGGTGTCCATACCTTGAAGGCAACCACTAAACGACACACATACACACACAAAACACTGTCAATGGATACCTCAATCTGATAGAACCCGGGGTAAAGCAGCGAGGGACAGGAAATAAGTCGATTACTGTCCTCTTAAAACTGGCCTAGGGAAAAGGAAGGTCGCAAGGGCCCCTTCTCACCAGGGACCGAAAGTTTACGGGAAGACCTTTATTTATTTTATTATTATTATTTTTTTTTTTAAACTGAAGTGATGCACGCCTGTTTCATGGTTTCTAAGGATTCGCATACTGTGCAAATTATGAGGTACGTTGTCCTTAAGGCTCACTGTGCAAATTATGATGTGCGTTATCCTTAAAATAATGTTGATGTAGTACGGCTCATTGTGCAAATTATGATGTATGTTGTCCTTAACATAATGTTAATGTAGTACGGCTCACTGTGCAAATTATGATGTGCGTTATCCTTAACATAATGTTGATGTAGTACGGCTCAGCCATACCGTCAATAAATAAGTGCTAAATCTCAATAACTCAAATATATTTGTACCCAACCCAACATACGTAACACAACGCAATAGAAGGTAGAAGACAAAAGTCCTATCCTATCCTATCCCGTAGCTCGGAGGTCGTTGGAACACAACAGATGATCGTTTAACCAGCGTACTCCATCTTTCTCTGTCCTCAGCAACCCTCATGGTTTCGCTCAGCGTCAAACCAGTCCATTCTTGAGTGTTGTCCTCCCACCTCTTTTTCTGTCTCCCTCTTTTTCTACCTCCTTGCACTGTCACTGAACGTTTTGAGTAGGACTTGAAAGTAGAGAGTTCTTTGTGTATGTGTGGGGGTGCGTGCGTGTGTGTCTGGATCACGGTGTAAAGGGTGTTGTGCGTGTCATGTAGTGTATTTGGGTGTATGATGGACAGGGTAACTTTGTTAACAGTATTCATGTTTGTGGTTGTTTATTGTTTGTTCTTTTTTTTTTTTTTTTTTTTTTGTTATGAAAATTAATTCTACTTGGTGCTGTATACAATGTTTGCGTATTGGATTTTGTTCCTCAGTTGGCTTGTAACTCCTGACGAAGCTTTTTAGCAAAATACATTTATAGAGAAACTTTTAATCTTTTTTACCTCCATAAAACCTTCTACTTGTCTTTCTCAAGTAATCTTCCGGAACACACGTTATCCAAATTAATTATTAACCCTATAATTAGTCAGTCAGACATGCGGGGAGTTGGGCAGTCAGTTATTAGTTTGATCAACCCGGTTACCAGCTAATCTGAGTCAAGTCAGTCGATCACATTTCTTAAATATTAATGCCATTATTGTTATTCGTACAATAAACAAAATAAATAGATAAATTAATTAAAAATAAATAAGAAGAAAAAACAATTAACTCACCTGCTGTAGGCCTAAGACTTCATTACAGCACAGGCTCGGAAGTTTTAGCACTTATGAGTAGGTAGTTGTGATTGTGAAAGTAAGAAAATACTTCAGAGCCTGTGATTCCACGGTTCCATTGTGACCGAGACCTATGCCTGTGACGTGTCTCCTTTGGTTATACAAGCGTCTGTGGAGCGAACTGAATGATGATGTTGTTGACTTCTAGCGCACTTTTTCAGGACCACGAAACCACGCTCAAAGCACATGGTCCTGTTTGCAGCACACAGGAATTCACCACTGTCGATCTCTGACTGACTTCAGCGAATTTGTTCCTCATAAGCTATGCTGGAGTGGTTCGGATCCCACCCAGACTTCATTTTAATTTGTTGTGTTTGGAAATGAAATGTGCTAAGATGGGAGAGATAAACGTTTTCTACACGGCAGCGTTCTACAGTAGACCTATGGGAATATGTGCAATCGGGGCAACTCTTCAAAGTCTGGCGCTTCACGCTCTCTCCTTATTGCACGTGCATTCACCAACATCAAATACGTGCGTGTCTATAATGCGGGGTTTAGTAGGTGTGGTGGTGTTGTGGATTGGTGGGGGAAAATGGGTGGAGAGAGGCTAGGGGTGTGATTTTTTGTGGCCTAAGCTGTGTTGGTTTGTGGTCGCGGCTTGAAAATTCGACAGGAGAAGGAACATTGGAGATGCGTGGTGTGTGTGTGTGTGTGTGTGTGTGTGTGTGTGTGTGTGTGTGTGTGTGTGTGTGTGCTGTGTGTGAGAGAGAGAGAGAGAGAGGGAGAGAGAGAAAGAAAGAAACACACACAGTGAAAGAGAAAGAGAGATGCCAAAAGGAAAGTGAGACCACAAACAACAATGATTAAACAGCAGAGCACATCAGAAAATACAAAATAGAAAATACCTTTCTTGAAAAAAAAAAATTTATTTCCCGACAAATGATAATAAAATGATGAACCTGAATGAACGGAGACAACACTTTCTATCAAATTTGACCAATTCAAATACACCATTCTCTTCAGTTTTTGTTGCATTAAAGTCATTTTTTTTATAAATTTTATCATTCAGGCAAACTACCACTGACAGCTACTGACACAGTAAACATGGACATCACTCTTAACTTTAAAAGTCTGCTCAATGAATGTGTCATTCAGTCAAACTACCATTGACAGCTACTGCCACAATGAACATGGACATCACTCTTAACTTTAAAAAAAAAAGAAAGAAAAACAAGGCAGGGTCAGTTTTAACCCCTCCCCCCTACCCCCCCCCCCCCATAAAAAAAAAGAATTATATATATATTTTTATTAAAATTAACTTTTTATTTACAAAAAAAAAACATTTAATTCTCCTGGGGTTACTCAAAAATCCTGGTGCTTAGTCTCACTCATTCATCGAATCTTTACAAACTGGAAAATAATTGTGCACATTCCAAGGATGATTTGTCTAGCAATAATAATAATTTTAAATGAAAGACATGGCACAGTCCCGGCGGGGAACATCACAACCAGATCGACTACATCATGGTCAAGAAACGCTTCAGATCAAGCATCAACATTGGCAGGACACGCACTTTTCCAGGAGCAGACATTGGAAGTGACCACGATCTCGTGATGATGTCTTTCCGGCTCCATTTGAAGAGAGTAAATACAGCAAAGTGCACTAGGCTGAAGTTCGACCTGGACAAACTGCAAGACCCGGAGGTGGCAAAAATATTTCAGGCCACAATTGGAGGGACATTTGCACCACTGCTTATTTTGGGGGCAGGCGAAGTAGATGTCAACACCATGACCAATACCTTCAACTCAGCTGTAACAGATGCCGCCACTGAGATCCTTGGCAAGCACCGACCAAAGAAGAAGCCGTGGATCACACCTGAACTTTTGGATCTGTGTGATAAACGAAGAGAGTTAAAAAAGAAAAAGAACACCTCACAGGGAGCTGATGTCTACCGAAAAATCAACAATGACATCCGAAAAGGCATGCGCCAGCAAAGGAGAACTGGATAGAAGATCAATGCCAGGAAATAGAGAACAATCTGAACAAGAACAACAGCAAGAAGGCCTACCAGACTGTGAAGCGGCTGACAAGTGTTAAACAGCCCAAAGTCTCCACTATCCAAAGCAAGTCTGGCATTTGCCTTACAGAAGAACAAGAAGTCTTGGACAGATGGACAGAGTACTGCTCTGACCTTTACAACCATACACCAAATGGAGACCCATCAGTTCTAGCATGTCCCGAGAGCAGAGAAGAAGAAGAAATCCTCCCAATTCTCCGGGAAGAAGTTGAGGCAGCAGTGCAATCGCTGAAGAAAGGGAAGTCAGCGGGAGTGGACAACATACCAGCGGAACTGCTACAAGCAGGAGGAGAAGCGATGACTGATGCTCTCACCATTATCTGCAACAAGATCTGGCAGAGTGGGGAATGGCCTACACCATGGACCCAGTCGCTTGTCATCACTCTTCCCAAAAAAGGTAACCTTCAGGAGAAAATTACCGCACCATCAGCCTCATCAGCCATCCCAGCAAGGTCCTCCTGAAAATAATACTCAACAGGTTGAAACCACAAGCTGAACAAATCATAGCTGAAGAACAAGCAGGATTCATGGCAGGGCGAAGTACCACTGAACAGATTTTCAACCTCAGAATAATCTGTGAGAAATACCTACAGCACCAACAACATCTATATCATGTGTTCATAGACTTCAAGAAGGCATTTGACCGAGTCTGGCATGCAGCTCTATGGGCAACCATGAAAGTGTACAACATCAGCCCTAAAATTATAGAAGTCATCAAAAGCCTGTATGACAAGGCTACCAGTGCAGTCCTCCATAACAGCGTCATCGGGAACTGGTTCAGAACAACAATCGGTGTGCGTCAAGGATGCCTACTCTCTCCAACACTCTTCAACATCTTCCTAGAGCGCATCATGTCAGATGCTCTTGCAGATCACGAAGGCACAGTCAGTATAGGGGGCAGAGCAATCTCCCTTTGTTTTGCGGATGATATTGATGGATTGGCTGGAGAGGAACAAGAACTTGAACAGCTTGTACAGAGGCTTGACACCACCTCCAGAGCTTATGGAATGGAAATAAGTGCGGAGAAGACCAAAATGATGACCAACAACACCAATGGCATCAACACGGACATCAAAGTACAAGGCCAATCCCTCAACACAGTGCACAGCTTCAAATATTTAGGAGCCATTGTGTCAGACAATGGGTCTCGACAGGAAGTCCTCTCCAGGATCGCACAAACAACTGCTGCCCTGACAAGGTTGAAGCCCATTTGGAAAGACAGAACCATCAGTCTACATTCCAAAGTAAGACTGCTGCGCTCTCTGGTCATCTCCATCTTCCTATATGCTTGCGAAGCATGGACCCTCACAGCAGATCTCCAACGAAGAATACAAAGCATGGAGATGAGGTGCTACAGAAGACTTCTGTGCATTTCCTATACCCAACACATCACCAACGTTGAAGTCCGACAACAAGCCATTGGACAACACGATGACCTGCTCACAGTGGTGAAGAAACGGAAACTCCGATGGTATGGCCACGTCACCAGATCATCAGGCCTTGCAAAGACCATTCTGCAAGGCACAGTGCAAGGAGGTAGAAGAAGGGGGAGACCGAAAAAGAGGTGGGAGGACAACATTCGAGAATGGACTGGTTTGACACTGAGCGAAGCCATGAGGGCTGCTGAGGACAGAGAAAGATGGAGTATGCTGGTTAAGCGATCATCTGTGGTGCCCCTACGACCTTCGGGTTATGGGACATGATAGGATAGGATAGGAAATACATGAATTAATAAAATAATAATAATATTGATACGACTACTACTATAAATGATTATTATAGAAAGCTCGACTCCAAACTAAAATGTCTGCTCAAAGCGCATACTCACACAAGCACTTGCAGAATGTGAGATGAGGGATTCCAGCAGGCTTACTGGAGGTACGCATTGAGATTTTTCACCAATCAGATTCACTGTTGGAAATCTTCATGTCGAATCAAAAGAATATTTGCAATACACTTCCTCTCATGCACACAATTATTCAAAGTTCTTCTGGGTTTCATTATTCTGGGTTTTTTTTAGTGTGTGTCGCAGATATGTTTTGATTGTTTTTATTGTGCTATGCATGGCTCTGTCATTTGTATTATTGTTATGACTTCATTTTTAAGTGTGAAGTTGTACGTATAATGTGTTACATATTTCTTAAATTAAGTTTTAATTGTGAAGCACAGTGAGCCTGGGCATTGTTAAGGAAACTGCGCTATATAAATTTACGTTATTATTATTATTACTTGTGTGTCCAAGAGACTTTTAGAGGTAACAAAGAACTACTCCACACTTCCAAACTGACGTAGGCTTGCCATAAAAACTGTCAACGCTTGCCGCTTCATCATGAGTTCATAAACCACTGCTCATTTTACTGCAGGAGATAACCTTTTTCCTTTTTGGTACACTAATGTAGCTGTGGGGTGTAAACAAAGGGGTAAAGGGACATCACTGCAGTCCACATGAAGACAGGGAGATCATCCATCCCACTGTAGCGAGTCTACCATTGTGACTGCAAATAGCCAAATAGGGTTGGGTTCGTACCTCAGTGGATAGATAGCCTGTTTCTTAAGCGGAAAGTGACAGGTTTCCACCTCACATGAGGAAAGAACGTATGTGACTTAGGTACGAGACATTTCAGGACACCTGGAGTTTTCTCTGGGTACTCTGGTTTCCTCCCTCACTTCAATAATGTTAGTTTCTGTAGAGGACGCAGTCAATTTACAATTTCAAAACTAAAAATTGATTTCGACTTCTGTAATGGCCGTCTCTTTGGATCACCTCACTTTTGAGTTGGATGAAAGAAAATGGGTGTGCTAGCATCCTGTAGTATTATTTTTATTATTATAATTACTATGAAATCCATCTCTATTACATCCTTAGTTTGCTATGGTCATTCTCTCGCTCTCTTTCTCTCCTTTACTCTTGTTTTAGAAAGAATGGCGCTAAACTACTCCATCATCATCATCATTATCATCATCATCAACATCATCATCATCATCAACATTATCATCATCATCATCATCCATACCATTCTGAATCAAACAGTGTAGACTGCACATGAATAATTACAAATCTCCACAGTCACACAAACATGAACAAAATGTGGACACAAAAATTACAAATAAAACTGAAAATGAGTTGTGCTCCCCAATGAGTAGAATATTCCAATGTCACTGTACGAAGGTTAAGAACTGTCTCATGATCGGACGGGTCGTTTGAGCGCTGGTTTGGGAAGTTGTTCAGCTGCTGGTGGGGGTAGGCTTGTGTCTCTGAAAAAAAATCATATTTATTATATATATTATTTTAATAAATCTAGAAAAATTTTCAAGCACGTTAAAATCTTTCATTATTTACAGTCTACTCTGCAAAATACTGCATTTAAAATAACACAAAATTTAAACTGCAACCCCCCCCCCCCTCCCCTGCCCCCCTCCCCCCCAAAAAAAAAAAAATCTGATTTGCCCGATGCCTAGAAAATCAGGGGAGATCAAAAGCTATTATCTCCCTTTAGCGGTTAATACTACCAAATATATAGTTTCTTTAAAACCTGGATTTTAAATGCCCCGATATTAATAATTAAGGTAAGGCTGCTGCACTCCCTTGTCATCTCTATCTTTCTATATGCTTGCGAAACATGGACCCTCACAGCAGACCTACAACGAAGAATACAAAGCATGGAGTACTCTGGTTAAACGATCATCAGTGGTAACTCGAAGGTCGTGGCGCACCACACATGATCTTTTAACCAGCGTACTCCATCTTTCTCTGTCCTCGGCAACCTTCATGGCTTCGCTCAGTGTCAAGCCAGTCCATTCTCGAATGTTGTCCTCCCACCTGTTTTTCTGTCTCCCTTTTCTTCTGCCTCCTTGCACCGTGCCTTGCAGGATGGTTTTTGCAAGGCCTGATGCTCTGGCGACGTGGCCATACCATCGGAGTTTCCGTATCTTCACCACTGTGAGCAGGTCATCGTGTTGTCCAATGGCTTGTGTGATGGTCTGTCGGACTTCGTCGTTGGTGATGTTCTGAGTATAGGAAATGCCCAGGTCTCCTGGAACACCTCATCTCCATTCTTTATATTCTTCGTTGTAGATCTACTGTGAGGGTCCATGTTTCGCAAGCGTATAGGAAGATGAAGATGACAAGGGAGCGCAGCAGCCTTACCTTGAAATGTAGACTAATGGTCCTGTCTTTCCAAATGGGCTTCAACCTTGTCAGATATGGGAGGGAAGGGAATTCCACTGCTTAGGTGCGGAGTAAGCGAATGCACGTTGGCCGTATGTCTTAGTGCGGGTGACGGGAACCTTGAGTGTGTGAGTGTCAGCAGAAGATCTTAAAGTGCGTGAAGGGGAGTAGACAGACAGTAGATCAGCGAGGTAGGAAGGACAAGAATCTGTGAAGAAGTTGTGACAGAGAACAGAGAGTTTGTACTCTATGCGTGCTTGCACAGGAAGCCAGTGAAGGGAATGTAGTAGAGGTGTGATGTGATCGCGTTTCTTAGCTCGGAATACTAGTCTAGCTGCTGAGTTCTGAACCTTTTGTAGTTTGTCAATGATGTTTTTCGGGGAGCCAGCAAGAAGAGAGTTGCAATAATCAAGACGAGAAAGGACGAGAGCGCAGACTAGGGTTTTGGTGGCAGGGACTGTAAGATAGTGGCGAAAGGAGCTGATTTGGCGTATGGCCGTGTATGCCGAGCGACAGACGTTGGAGATGTGGTTGTTGAGGGACAGGTCATCGGAGAGAATGTAGCCGAGGTTTCTTGCTGAGGATGAGAACTGAATGTTTGTTGTCCCTGTAAGCGATGTTGGGAGAGGCGAGAGTGAGGAGGAGGTGTTGTGCTTGTGAATGAGGAGGGCTTCGGTTTTATCGTCATTAAGCTTAAGCTTGTTGAGTGTCATCCATGACTTAATGTCTGTGATGCAGTTCTCTAAAGTCTGAACAGTGGAATTAATGAGAGAGGGGGCGGTGGATTTATACAGTTGTGTGTCGTCTGCAAATGACTGACTCTCAACAGCATGCTTTCTAAGCAGGAGAAGCAGTGGCTTGGTGTACAGAGTGAATAACACCGGCCCTAAAACGGAACCCTGAGGCACGCCGCACACCAAGTCTGCTGTGCTGGAGAAACAGCCATCGACAGTGACTGCTTGTGATCTGTCAGAAAGATATGAGTGGAACCAGGCCAGGACCGAGCCAGAGATTCCAAAGTAGTGTTAAAGAGAATGTGATGGTCGACTGTGTCAAAGACGGCTGAGAGGTCTAATAAGGTGAGAACGGAGACGTTACCATTATCTAAGGCAAGCAACAGATCATTGGTTACCTTTAGGAGGGCTGTCTCAGTGCTGTGAAAGGGTCGGTAGGCAGACTGGTTGGGGCAAAGTAAAGCGTTATCATATAGGTAGGCAAACAGTTGTTTGAGAACAATTTTTTCTATGACTTTGGACAGGAAGGAGAGGTTTGAAACAGGCCTATAGTTCTTTAGATTATTTTTGTCTAAACTTTTAAGGAGGGGTTTGATGACAGCCGCTTTGAGCACAGACGGAACAACACCAGAGGACAGACTCTCGTTGATAATGTGGGTAATGGTCGGGAGTAGAGGGTCGAGATTCTCTATCAACATGGGGGTAGGAATGGGGTCGAGAGAGCAAGATGTTGGTTTTGAGCTTAAGATGACTTTCTTGACTTCTTGCTCTGTGATTGGTTGAAAAACTTCCATCTTTGCGGTGGTGAGGGAAGGTGAGAATGGGTTAATGAGTGGGATCTCATGGCTATCAAGAGCGGCCCTTATGTCAGCCACCTTCTGTGTGAAATAATTACAAAATACATCTGGGAGCTGACATGCTGGATGTGTGGATGGGAGTGATGTTGCATTGCTCTTACCCCTTAGCTGATTGCAAATGTCGAACAACTGTTTACAAGTTTTGCTGCTGCTAATTCTGTCGCTAAAGTACCGGGTTTTGGCAGTCTGGACTATTTTAGTGACCCGTTTTTTTTGCAGCGGTGAAAATCTGCTTGCTGACTTCTAAACCCGATTTGAGCCACTTTTTCTCAGCTTTGCGTCAGTGTTTCTTCGCCTCAGAGAGATCGTCCTTAATAGACTCGTACCAGGGTGCTGAGCGAGTTGCCTTGACCTTTTTCTGGGCTACGGGAGCGTGCCGATCAAGCACCGCATGAAGTGTACTATTCAGCTGATCCACAGTGGGGCACAGTTCTGGGGTCACTTTAGCGGTAAGCTCTTGCTTGAAAGCATCCCTATCCATGGTATGCAGGCTGCGAGCCTCCCTGAACATGGGGGGAGAAGGGGGGTGCTGCGACGCTTAGTTCGCACATGACACAGAAATGTCAGATGTTAATTCCTGGGTGACTGAAGTTGATCTAACAACATTATCCTGAGGCCTATGCATAACCCAATCTATGATGTGACCACGGCTGTGGGTGGGTTCTGTGACTGACTGAGAAAGACTAAACTGATCTAAAAGTTCAATCATTTTTGAGGTAGAAGGTTGCTGGGGTTGGTCAAAGTGAAAGTTAATGTCTCCTAAAACTATGTATGTTCCTGACAGTGTGTTGCAATAGTCAAGCAGGACTGGAAATTCTTGGTGGAAAATTGCATCAGTTAATTTGTTTTTCTTGCTTGGAAAGGTGCGATATATGCATATGAAGTGAATGTTCTGCTGTGGAACAGACAGGCTAAGGTGAACAACTTCAAAGGACGAGTGAGTGAAAGCGAAGTCTGTAATGAAGCCAAGGTGACGGGACAGACTGTTTCTGTAAATGATAGCGAGGCCACCACCGCGATTTGAGCGAGGCCACGAACTTACAGAATAGCCAGAAGGGGTTAAATCAGAGCATTTACCATCGTCACCAGTCTGCCGAAACCAAGTCTCTTGGATGAACATGATGTCAGTGTGCTTGTGTGAGATGAATTCTTCAGAGCGGTACGTTTTTCAATGGGACCTAGCGATTGAGCGTTGAATGATGCAATGCGTAGGCCTAGAGGGCTGTGGCTATCGAGGTGTGAAGATAGAGGTTGAGGGGAGAGGTTGATGTGAATGAGATTGTCTGTGTTACAGCGATGAGTCTCAGGCCTAGTGGTACACTCTGGGTGTGATGCAATGTGAAGCGTGGGGTCAAGGTTGGAAAGCGTAGGCGATCTGTGTGAAAGGACAACAGGGATAGACGAGATGTTTTGTTTGCGTTTGCCTCCACAACTAGTCCGTTTTCTGGGCAAATGACGGCCGATTGAGAACTCTTTTAATCGGAACACAAGGTCGGGAGCGAGCTGCGTACATTTAGACTTCAATGACAGTAGCTTATCGCGTGTGTAGCTTGTGGTTGGGATGCCGGAACAAGATGGCGGACTACGTGAGTGCAAGACAGCACAGTGAACGAAGCGAAAAAACGATAGAGTAACCAAACGAACATAAAAAGAGAAGCAAAGCAACGCTATCTATGCGGCAACACCATCCTATCTATGCAGCGACACCATTCTATCTAGGCGGCAACACCATCCTATCTATGCGGCAACACCATCCTATCTAGGCGGCAACACCATCCTATCTACCATCCTATCTATGCAGCAACACCATCCTATCTAGGTGGCAACACCATCCTATCTACCATCCTATCTAGGCGGCAACACCATCCTATCTAGGCGGCGACACCATCCTATTTATGCGGCAACACCATCCTATCTATGCGGCAAAACCATCCTATCTAGGTGGCAACACCATCCTATCTACCATCCTATCTATGCGGCAACACCATCCTATCTACCATACTATCTATGCAGCAACACCACCCTATCTATGCGGCAACTCCATCCTATCTATGCGGCAACACCATTCTATCTATGCGGCAACACCATCCTATCTATGCAGCAACACCATCCTATCTATACGGCAACACCATCCTATCTATGCGGCAACACCATTCTATCTATGCGGCAACTCCATCCTATCTATGCGGCAACACCATCCTATCTATGCGGCAACACCATCCTATCTACCATCATATCTATGCGGCAACACCATCCTATCTACCATCCTATCTATGCGGCAACACCATCCTATCTATGCAGCAACACCATTCTATGTGGCAACACCATCCTATCTACCATCCTATCTACGCGGCAACACCTATCTATCTATACAGCAACTCCATCCTATCTATGCGGCAACACCATCCTATCTACCATCCTATCTATGCGGCAACACCATTCTATCTATGCGGCAACACCATCCTATCTACCATTCTATCTATGCAGCAACACCATCCTATCTATGCGGCAACACCATTCTATGCGGCAACACCATCCTATCTACCATCCTATCTATGCGGCAACACCTATCTATCTATACAGCAACTCCATCCTATCTATGCGGCAACACCATCCTATCTACCATCCTATCTATGCGGCAACACCATTCTATCTATGCGGCAACACCATCCTATCTACCATCCTATCTATGCAGCAACTCCATCCTATCTATGCGGCAAATCCATTCTATCTTTGCGGCAACACCATCCTATCTACCATCCTATCTATGCGGCAACACCATCCTATCTACCATCCTATCTATGCAGCAACTCCATCCTATCTATGCGGCAACTCCATTCTATCTTTGCGGCAACACCATCCTATCTACCATCCTATCTATGCAGCAACACAATCCTATCTATGCGGCAACACCATCCTATCTATGCGGCAACACCATTCTATCTATACGGCAACTCCATCCTATCTATGCGGCAACACCATTCTATATGCGGCAACTCCATCCTATCTATACAGCAACACCATCCTATCTATGCGGCAACACCATCCTATCTATGTGCCAACACCATCCTATCTACCATCCTATCTATGCGGCAACACCATTCTATCTATATGGCAACTCCATCCTATCTATACAGCAATACCATTCTATCTATGCGGCAACTCCATCCTATCTATGCGGCAACTCCATCCTATCCATGCGGCAACACCATCCTATCTACCATCCTATCTATGCAGCAACTCCATCCTATCTATGCGGCAACTCCATCCTATCAATGTGGCAACACCATCCTATCTACCATCCTGACTATGCGGCAACACCATTCTATCTATACGGCAACTCCATCCTATCTATGCGGCAACACCATTCTATCTATACGGCAACTCCATCCTATCTATGCGGCAACACCATTCTATCTATGCGGCAACTCCATCCTATCTATGCGGCAACTCCATCCTATCTACGTGGCAACTCCATCCTATCTAGGTGGCAACACCATCCTATCTACCATCATATCTATGCGGCAACTCCATCCTATCTATGCAGCAACTCCATCCTATCTATGTGGCAACACCATCCTATCTACCATCCTGACTATGCGGCAACACCATTCTATCTATATGGTAACTCCATCCTATCTATGCGGCAACACCATTCTATCTATACCGCAACTCCATCCTATCTATGCGGCAACTCCATCCTATCTATGCGGCAACACCATTCTATCTATATGGCAACTCCATCCTATCTATGCGGCAACACCATTCTATCTATGCGGCAACTCCATCCTATCTATGCGGCATCTCCATCCTATCTATGCGGCAACACCATCCTATTTATGCAGCAACTCCATCCTATCTATGTGGCAACACCATCCTATCTACCATCCTGACTATGCGGCAACACCATTCTATCTATACGGTAACTCCATCCTATCTATACGGCAAATCCATTCTATCTATACGGCAACTCCATCCTATCTATGCGGCAACACCATTCTATCTATGCGGCAACTCCATCCTATCTATGCGGCAATACCATCCTATCTATGTGGCAACACCATCCTATCTACCATCCTGACTATGCGGCAACACCATTCTATCTATACGGTAACTCCATCCTATCTATGCGGCAACACCATTCTATCTATGCGGCAACTCCATCCTATCTATGCAGCAACTCCATCCTATCTATGTGGCAACACCATCCTATCTACCATCCTGACTATGCGGCAACACCATTCTATCTATACGGTAACTCCATCAAATCTATGCGGCAACACCATTCTATCTATACGGCAACTCCATCCTATCTATGCGGCAACACCATTCTATCTATGCGGCAACTCCATCCTATCTATGCGGCAACTCCATCCTATCTATGCGGCAACACCATTCTATCTATGTGGCAACTCCATCTTTTTTTTTTTTTTTTTTTTTTTTTTTTTTTGAACCTCAGTTACATGCAGATCGAGTCCTCTTTCTTTTTTTTTTCTTTTTTCTTTTTTTTTTTTTTTTTAGTTTTTTTTTTTTTTTTTAATAGAAGTGCTTCCTCAGATCTTTTTCATTGGTTCTTTTTTTTTTCAAATTTTCTTTACTTTTTTTTTTTCAAAATAAGACAACAAGAATATATCAAAATACAAATCAATATTACAGACTTCCCCATTTTCGCCACCCCTCTCCCCCCCCTTTTTAACATCCATATGCCTTATCATTGGTTCTTTCATTTTTAACACAAAATCTACATGTTAAAGGATAGGACAGATAAGACTAAACAAAGACAAAGACTGTAGAACAAGCATGCTTTCAAGAGAAAAGAATAACTAGATAACTAGTGAAGTAGGCAAGGCACAAGCCTTGATTTTCAAAGTTTGCAAGAGAATATTATATATGTACACCACTAGTTAGTAACCATTAAACGTCGTAATAATAACTGATTGTCAAAAATGACACGCAAAGAATTCAACGCATTTGTTTTCTTGGCAATACTAATACTCAATTTTCCTATCAAGATAATATGATTAGCGAAATTTTCTTCTTCCTCTGTTAACGGTAATCTTTCAATTGCTACACCAAAAAAACACCTCTAGCATAGAACATTCAATTTTTGTACTAAGTTTAGTAGACAGTATACTTGAAACATGATTCCAAAATCTTTTTACATAATCACATTCATAAAAGAAGTGTTCAATAAAGTCTACCTTGTCAAGGCAATAGTTACATTTGTTTTTATTGACGACTTTCATTTTCTGCAGTAGTATGTTTGTAGGGTAAATATTATGTATGATTTTCCATTGCAGTTCTATTAAACGGACTTCTTTAGTTGCTTTTCTTGGCATTAGCCACACTTTGTCGCCAATGTCAATATTAAATTTGTGGTTCCATAAGGCAACTGCGTGCGGTTTAAGTGCTTGATTTTCTGCTGCAGCAGTATTTAACATTTGTTTAATTAATTTAGGTTTACAGTTAAAAATAATACCACTAGATTCATAAATTTCTACCATTGTGAATTTGCCAGAGTTTAACCATTCTTTCCAGCTCTTTGGTATAGCGTTTACTAAAGCATTGTACTCAAACATAACACTCCATTTATTTTTACCAACGATTGCCTGCATTTCATCCAAGGAATACAGTCTGTTTTCTGTTACATTTAGGAGATCTTTTATCCTTTCAATTCCACTTTTAACCCAATATGCAAAATGCAATACACTACCTTTATATTGAACAAGCTGATTATTAAATAACATCTGATTACACACATTGTGTTTATTAACTTCGTTCATCGGTGTCAATGTTTTTGTATTCAAATATGTTATGAGCACGTCTTTCCAGAAGTCATTCTGTATTGAATGTATTCCCTTAGCTTTATCTTCTCTACAATTAAAATCAAAGCTACCGAGTTTTCCTGCTAGGTGTTGTAAATGCCAAACAGGAATGAAAGTCCAGTTTTCATTGTTGCTGCAAGCTAGTTTTCCTGCCCAATGCAGATAGTAACATTGTTGAGTAAAAACCATGTCAACCATCTTAAGACCTCCATTGCTGTATTCGCTTTGTAAAATTTTTCTTTTAATTTTTTCAAGAGCCTTTCTGTTCGAAAATGTTCTCTGCCATAAAAATTTGTACAACAGCCGATTGACCTTTTCTAACACAGCTTTTGGTATACCAACAGACTGCATAACAAAGTCAAACTGACTAGCAAGAAACGTTTTTATAATTACAGTTTTACCGTGTATGCTCAAGTCTCTCTTACTCCACATTTTTATTAGCGCATTTAACTTCTCAATTCTGCTAAGCCAGTTATCTTCTATTTTCTGTGCAGTCAAATTGTTTTGAAAATATATTCCCAAAATTTTTATCTTGTCTACAACAGTGAATGGTAGACCATTGTCTAGAGCCTGGGTACCACACCGCAGAGCTTTGGTTTTGTGAGGATTAAGCCTTAAGCCCGAGAATTTTGAAAAGGTATTTAAGATGCTTTGAGCAATTCTCATGTCGTTCTTATCATTGAGGAACAGAGTAGTGTCATCTGCCAGTTGTTTGATTTTTAGAGGAATATTTTCTGCTGTTGGATTTGGTAAAGGAATTCCTTTTATCGCACTGTTACGTAATTTGATGGCCAAAAATTCCACGGCCAAGACGAATGCCAGAGGTGAAAAAGGACATCCTTGTCTGATCCCACAATCAACTTTGAAACGTTCTGACAGCCATCCCGCATGGTTTATATTACTATACGTTTCGTTTGTGAGCACAGTAATCCATCTTTTGAAGTCTTCTCCAAAGCCAAATGCATCAAAGGCGTGCAGAAGGAATTGTTTACTAATAGAATCAAATGCTTTGGAGTAATCTAACGCCAGCAGATAACCAGCTTTTCCTGTAACGTTTAAATAATTAATAACATCGTCGATTGTTCTTAAGACAGAGCTAATATTGCGTCCTTTCAAGTAACCAACTTGATCTTCGTTTATCAATTTTTGAATAACCTTGGAAAGCCTGTGTCCGAGAGCTTTGGCCAAAATTTTGTAGTCAGAATTTGTTAGTGTAATTGGTCGCCAGTTACTTAGTTGATCCCTAGGCAAGTCTTTACTTTTATGCAACAAAATGATTACCCCTTGTCTCTGGCTATACGATAGTTTCCCCTCTCTAAACGATTCAGCAAAGGAATCAGTCACTATTGTACCCACTTTTGACCAAAAAAATTTCATGAATTCGATCGTCAAGCCGTCGCATCCGGGAGCTGACCCGTTTTTCATTGACTGCAATGCCTCCGAAGCTTCACCCAAAGAAATTATCCCTTCGCAAGTATCAGATTCTTGTTGTGAGAGTTTTGTGTATTGCTCGTTTACCATGACCTATCTATACGGTAACTCCATCCTATCTATACGGCAAATCCATTCTATTTATACAGCAACTCCATCCTATCTATGCGGCAACACCATTCTATCTATGCGGCAACTCCATCCTATCTATGCGGCAACACCATTCTATCTATACGGCAACTCCATCCTATCTAAGCGGCAACACCATTCTATCTATGCGGCAACTCCATCCTATCTATGCGGCAACTCCATCATATCTATGCGGCAACACCATCCTATTTATGCAGCAACTCCATCCTATCTATGTGGCAACACCATCCTATCTACCATCCTGACTACGCGGCAACACCATTCTATCTATATGGTAACTCCATCCTATCTATACAGCAAATCCATTCTATCTATACGGCAACTCCATCCTATCTATGCGGCAACACCATTCTATCTATGCGGCAACTCCATCCTATCTATGCGGCAATACCATCCTATCTATGTGGCAACACCATCCTATCTACCATCCTGACTATGCGGCAACACCATTCTATCTATACGGTAACTCCATCCTATCTATGCGGCAACACCATTCTATCTATGCGGCAACTCCATCCTATCTATGCGGCAATACCATCCTATCTACCATCCTATCTATGCGGCAACTCCATCCTATCTATGCAGCAACACCATCCTATCTAATGCGGCAACACCATCCTATCTATATGGCAACTCCATCCTATCTATGCGGCCACACCATTCTATCTATGCGGCAACACCATCCTATCTATACGGCAACACCATCCTATTTAAGTGGCAACACCATCCTATCTACCATCCTATCTTTGCGGCAACACCATTCTATCTATGCAGCAACTCCATCCTATCTATGTGGCAACACCATCCTATCTACCATCCTGACTATGCGGCAACACCATTCTATCTATACGGTAACTCCATCCTATCTATGCGGCAACTCCATCCTATCTACCATCCTATCTATGCGGCAACTCCATCCTATCTATGCGGCAACTCCATCCTATCTATGCGGCAACTCCATCCTATCTATGCGGCAACTCCATCCTATCTATGCGGCAACTCCATCCTATCTAGGTGGCAACACCATCCTATCTACCATCATATCTATGCGGCAACTCCATCCTATCTATGCAGCAACACCATTCTATCTATGCAGGAACTCCATCCTATCTATGCGGCAACACCATTCTATATGCGGCAACTCCATCCTATCTATACAGCAACACCATCCTATCTATACAGCAACACGATCCTATCTATGTAGCAACACCATCCTATCAATGTGGCAACACCATTCTATCTATACGGCAACACCATCCTATCTATGTGGCAACACCATCCTATCTACCATCCTGACTATGCGGCAACACCATTCTATCTATACGGTAACTCCATCCTATCTATACGGCAACACCATTCTATCTATACGGCAACTCCATCCTATCTATGCAGCAACTCCATCCTATCTATGTGGCAACACCATCCTATCTACCATCCTGACTATGCGGCAACACCATTCTATCTATACGGTAACTCCATCCTATCTATACGGCAAATCCATTCTATCTATACAGCAACTCCATCCTATCTATGCGGCAACACCATTCTATCTATGCGGCAACTCCATCCTATCTATGCGGCAACACCATTCTATCTATACGGCAACTCCATCCTATCTATGCGGCAACACCATTCTATCTACCATCCTGACTATGTGGCAACACCATTCTATCTATACGGTAACTCCATCCTATCTATACGGCAAATCCATTCTATCTATACGGCAACTCCATCCTATCTATGCGGCAACACCATTCTATCTATGCGGCAACTCCATCCTATCTATGCGGCAATACCATCCTATCTATGTGGCAACTCCATCCTATCTATGCGGCAACTCCATCCTATCTATGCGGCAACACCATCCTATTTATGCAGCAACTCCATCCTATCAATGTGGCAACACCATCCTATCTACCATCCTGACTATGTGGCAACACCATTCTATCTATACGGTAACTCCATCCTATCTATACGGCAAATCCATTCTATCTATACGGCAACTCCATCCTATCTATGCGGCAACACCATTCTATCTATGCGGCAACTCCATCCTATCTATGCGGCAATACCATCCTATCTATGTGGCAACACCATCCTATCTACCATCCTGACTATGCGGCAACACCATTCTATCTATACGGTAACTCCATCCTATCTATGCGGCAACACCATTCTATCTATGCGGCAACTCCATCCTATCTATGCGGCAATACCATCCTATCTACCAACCTATCTATGCGGCAACTCCATCCTATCTATGCAGTGTCACTGCCACGACTCTATCTGGGCAGACGCCACAAACAAACACCTTACACACGCAGACAACCCAGACAGAATGACAGTTTCCCGCAGACGTGAAGCGATGATAACACAACAATTATATATACAACTTCCAAGCTATTTATTCATTCATACCACACACTCATACACATACAACATTTACACATGAAACGAGAAAAAATGGTGATGGAACAATCAATGGATCAATGAGCAATGAAATGGAAATGTCAGATGAACGGGGGTTGCTGATCAACCACGTCTAACTAACGACTGTGCAACGCCAATGTCCGGGCACAGAGGGGGCAAGTGTTAAGAGGGGGACAAATAAGGAACGAGCCGACCTGATAGTAGGGTGTCCCCGTTGATGCCTCCGAAAGGTAGCTGCCTCCTCGTTGTGGTTGACGCTGGACTGTCGCTGTTTAATCCAGGCACTGTGGTGTCGCCACTCCCTCCGCCGCTGACGATGACGATGATGGTGATGATGATGACGCTGTAGTTGCGGCGGCCCTGCCGCCGTCGACGCCTCTCAGCCTGACCCCTCCTGTCGGCTACCTTGCAACGTCGAGGCTAGGTCCCGCAACAGACGTCACGATCATGCGGGAAAGATGGGGTTGTGGAGCGATGAGGATGTCAACAAACGTGGACGTGGACGAATGGGTGGTGATGATGATGTGGGTCCAACGACCGGATGTCGTCGTCGTCGTCGCGCTGCAGAGTTCGACGAACTTCCGAGCGACGAACAAAGACTCTCGATGATGAACCTTCGACGACTTTCGAACCTGCAACATGCTTGCCGTATTGTTAATGTCAAGTCCACCCGATTCTGTCCCCCTCCCTCCTCACACTCTCCCCCCTTACTACACTAACTAATTCCTGTATCTTGAGGAAGCGCCACTGCTGTCCATTTCACTTCCCTTGACTACTTTCAGAGATGGGATTGGGAAAAGTTGAAATTGACTGAAAAGTTTGTGGGGGTCCGGAAAATCTGTTTCGGAGTGACGCATTGCGAGGCCCGAAGGGCCGAAGCACCTTGCGGTCTAGGGGGTCTGGGGGAGCGCCGTAAGGTCCCCCAGCGGGGTCCGGGGCGGAGCCCCGGCCGCCAACACATTTCCTGCATTCTGAGACACAAATCTGGCCTCTCCTAGTGCCTTTAAAGTGTTATTATGTTGAACAAAAACTTCAAATTTTACAGATTACACATTGATTATTCTGTTACTTTGGGCACATACTGGAAAAGCTGGAAATTGTCACTGTCAGCGACCGGTCGACGGACTTTTCCTTTGTTTTTTCTGACCATGTTAATGTGACTTTTTCCTGGAGCCACAAGAAATTCCAACAGTTTTTAGCTCCACCATCCTTGTCAATCTGACGAGCATTACACTTTTCGCTTTGAGGAATTTTGCGAAACATCGTTCTGTTGAACCGAGGGAACAATGGCGTCTCCGTCATAAAACATGAAGAATTTCAAGTAAGCTGCTTAGTAACGAAACCAAATGAGAATAAGGTAACAGTAGCGAAAGACCGAACAAAATATTCCCGAATGGTTTGATATTCACGCAGTTCAGTTCAGTTTGAACAAACCAAATGAAGACTGATTTCTAGGATAAACCTTTTAGGAATCGAAACCGAAAGCACGGCAAAACAAACCTAACATATACCTAATATACCCCATTTTTTTCTCACCGGATTTGCACGAATCTCAAGAATGACCCCTGAGGCCCCTAAATCGACGGAAGTCCGTCAATTGACGGAAAAATCCCATCTCTGTACTTTTACAGTCTCTTGTAATCAAACACATAATTCAACAACTAAATGACATTATGAATGCATGAAATGAACAATGCTGCAAATGAATACATGAAATCATCAACACATTATCCATCTTGAGCAACCGCAACCTCAACAACAGCAACCACTTCCATCCTACCTTCATCACACTTCACCTCCATTCTCCTCTCTCATTCTCCCTCCTTCAGTCGCACCCTTCCTCTCCTCAGTGCAACCATACTTCCCCCCAGCCTCACGCACAGCTATCGTTCAACACCCCAAACAGCCGGCCATTGGTCACTAGCACAGTAAAGGAAAATCACCATCACACTCACCCAACGGCTCGATTGTAAAGGTACCTGTAGCTAGCTTTCACTGCTTGCCTAACACAGTACTCCAAGTAGGGTAAATCCAGTGCGTAGTTTCTATTAGTGGACAATGCCTCACACTAAACTACCACACTGCACAAACTTTGCTATATTATAGCTGCACTCCAATCTGAGAGTTAAACTACAAAACACAGCACCTTTTCCAACTAGTATACTCTTTTTGGAACCAGTTACTATTATTCGTTAATAACTGTCCCCCCTACTTTTCCAGAACAACCAAAACACCCAGAGCAACAAAACAACCCGG